>OMNO01000204.1:2625-12633 GCA_900303215.1 Trachyrincus scabrus | reverse complement strand
ACACTATAATAGTGTTTTATAACTATACTTTGTACGACCATATAATGAGCAGCCTGGCCTGTGTTTTCTGTGTGAGAGGGAGAAAGAAAATAGATGGAGCGTTTTCTACCCTGTGTGTGTGTGTGTGTTTGAGTGAATGAGTGAGTGAGTGAGTGAGAGAGAGAGAGAGAGAGAGAGAGAGAGAGAGAGAGAGAGAGAGAGAGAGTGTGTGTGTGTGTATGTGAGTGTGTGTGTGTGTGTGTGTGTGTGTGTGTGTGTGAGTGTGTGTTGCGCGAGTGTGTAAGTTACACCAGTAATGGCCACTAGCTATTTAAGTAAGATCGGGTTAAACGTTAAATTAGCTTTCATAAATACAACCGGTTAGCGACATGAGTACATTCACGACCAGTGTGTTGTATGTCACAAGATGCTTAGTTGTTCAAATGGTCGCGATCAAACGAAAGTTTGATCTTTTGTTTACGGGGGGGTGGCGGCGGCGGCAACGTGCCATGTAGGCTAAATGTATCTTATTTGACGTAATAGACACACACCAGACCACGCGGGTTAGATGTATACTCTGGAGCAAAGTACTGTGAATAATATCCGTGTACACGACGGAGGGACTGACAACCAACCGTGTGTCTTCATCCTGATCGCTACAGTACAGCTAGCTCCATACTAGCCTCAAATAATGAGCTTAATGAGCACGATTGTGAGATCACACCGTGTTTTAATCGAGTTATGTGAAGTCCAAACATTCTTTTGCAACAAACGAATAACCCGAGAGTAAACGAAACTAAATGTGTTCACTTTCAGATGTCTGCTTTAAGAAACATGAAACGCAGGAAGCAGACTTGCAGTTCGGATGCCAAAGCATCCAGTAAGGTCAGTGTTGTTTTAACTTATTTCATATCGCATTTGCAAAGACTACAACCATTTTATTTTTCTTGACCTTTTATATTGTATTTAGTCATTTAACAAACGCCTGTATCCAAAGCGACTATAGTGATTTATCCTTTTAGACACGTCACATTAATGAACAGGCAGAGGTTAGGGCAGCCTGCTCTAGGATGCCTACAGGTAAACAGCAGACTTGAGGATTTGAACCCAGAGCCTTTCAGCTGGGAGTCAAACACCCTTACCACCACTAGACTATCCCACCCCCTTTTAACACCTCATCCTCTTGCCACAGGCCTCCGCTGGGAGAAGAAGAGAGAAACCCAACCGGAAAAGACACAAGATGGACAAGACTGAACCGAAGACGTACAGCCATAACCCGGCCACCGCTCCGTCTGACAAACCGTCCCGCATCAGCTGTGAGTGCCAGCTGGCCCCAGACAGTACACGCTGCACCGCCTCCCCCCTGCCGCAGGAGGACCAGGAGGGCAAGGAGAACGAGGAGAGGAGGAGCCCGGCAGACACAGGCGGCTGCAGGGTGAGCGGTCTCCTGGAGAACGGAGAGGGCGAGGAGATAGGCAGTGGTGGTGACGGCGATGACGGCATCTTCCCGGATGATGACAGCAACCAGATCCTCCCCGTTGAGCAGTTCTTTGGGAACCTGGACGCCATGCAGGTGAGACTGAGGGGGCCTTTTTTTGGAGAACCGGTGGAGAGTGAGGTTGTTGAGGAAGCCTGATGGTTGCAGAAGACTAGGAGGATGGGTGTGACTGATCCATTGGTGTATGGAGTCATTCCATTACTTTTAACCATGCACATATTAATGGATACAACCTATGCTATCTTGCCAGATGAATACAGTGACTTAAAAACCTGGTAAGTATAGAGGCTTGTTCTTGCTGGAATGTCTACCATCAGGGTTATGCTCAGATACTCTTGTTGAACACACCTTTCATCCAAACCTGCTTAGCCTTTTTTACTTGGTGTTATTATTGATATTATGTGATGTGATATTATTTTATGATATTATATCTTGCCTTCCTTTTCTTGTTATCTTGTTTGTCTGTAAATGACAATGTTAAAGGGCCCCTGTTTTACCACCAGGTATGATGTTGATTACTGGTTAGCCATTACGAAATATACCCTACCCATACGTCACATGTGGGAGTATCCACCCAGATGATGTATGATGGATCGCTCAACCTACCAGTTGGCACAGTCCACTGGGTAGGCTGGTAGTCACTGTGATGTGTCACACTATAGGGTAGATTTTGAAGTCGTTACTCAAATAAGGGGCCCTTGGAAAGAGTTCTGAGGTCTGTGAGGCTTGTATTCGTAACGCTCGTATTCGTGACGCTCGTATTCGTGACGCTCGTATTCGTGACGCTTGTGTCTGACTATTGTGTTGGCAGGACGGGCCCCAGACACTGGCGTCGGGAACAGGGCCCTCACTCAGGGCCCTGCGGGGGGAGAACCACCCCCAGCAGCAGCAGCAGCGGCGGCGTCGGCGGCACTACTACGCCCGGGAGGACAGCGAGGAAGAGGAGGAGGAGGAGCTCAGCGATGAAGACATGCAGCTCAGCCACCCAGGGGACAGTTAGTCAGAGTCGTGGGGCCCGTGCAACCACCGCTCCAAATGGAAATATTTACACGTGTCAGGAGGGCTGTTAAATCGTGGTCGTTATAACGCATGTGCCAAATTTATATTTTGTATTTTTTTGTTACCCATCAAGTGGGAGCGTCTTCGGATCGGATGCGCAATTAGTATGTTTTTTTTTTTTATATCGTCAGAAAAGTGACAATAATCACTATCAGGGTTTGGATTGGATCAATCACATTGATCAGCCCTTTTGTAATCTTGTTCAAAATGATCCATGCAGCACTTAAACCTTAATTCACTTAATGCTGCCAATAACATTTCTAATGGCCATTTGATGCGTTGTCATCTCATCAGAAGTATAATTTAAAAAAGTTTGAACATGATTTTAGAAATAGTGCGACCAAGAGCTGTGATCGGGGGAGCGTTTGAACTCCTTGTCGTTTCATTTGTAACAGTGAATGGCAGAGATGGCCACAGATCACCGAAGACCCTAACGTTTAAACCAACAGACCAAATCAACGTATGCCACTTTCCCATTGATCCGATCACTGCGTTGGAGCGGCTGGGCGGCATTTACCGCGTGTAGTTCAACACTGGTGTCACGCGGGGGGGGGGCTCTTTCATGCAGTCCAGGATTTAAAGACCATGTCGTAATGTTTTACGATGCCCATAAAATGGTCAATGGGGGACGGCTGTTTTTTTAACGTCCCCGAGTGGCATGAGGAGGACAGGAATATGCGTGCACACACACACACACACTTACACACACACCAAAGAACATGCAATACAACAATTAGGGTCCCCCCCGCCTTTGTATATTATGTACAAGCAGTTTTGTTTTTCTTGCTCATCATCAGACATCAGTGTCTCGCTCCGCTAATAATCCTTTTTTTTTATGGCTGCTTTAACATGCTCGCTCGGACGGTGACTGAGTTATCTAGAGAGAGAGTAGACGTTTTGGAGTGTGTGCCCTTACTGTGGCGCAGTCAAGTCCTGACTGGCTGTGACCACTCTGTCTTTTATCCACCAGATGTGAGACGGATAAGTCATTTACAAGCCATTTACGAAATGTATCCACTAGTGACATCACAAATGTATGACGGATAGATCAGACTTCAGCCTACCACTTGGTACAGTCCACCTGGGGGGTGACCGGGGATCACCTTGATCTATTTCATCATACAACTGGGTGGATGCTGCCATTTGTAATGTCACTGGTGGATAGATTTTGAAATGGCTTAATAAAATATGGTAGAACAGTGGCTCTTAAAAGAGCTGTGCATCATGTTCCATATTTGTTTGAGCAAGGCAACTTAATGTTATTGGAAGGTACAGGCTCCTACTTTGACTGGACAAGAATGCCATAAATGCACCACAATTACCTGAATGTAACTGCTCTCACGATGGTTAAAGTTTGCGAGGTCCACTATGTATCTTATACATTCATCTGCATCCATTGAGACTCAAAATCATTGCACTAACAAGATACTTTCAGTAATCTGTATATTTTATAATTGTAGTGACCAACCAGATGGTGGATTTGTTTGTAGTCTTGATTTTCATCTGCCTTTATTTATGCATAATGGTTTGTTTATATGAATGCATCAGCGCTGCTTGAACGCAAATACGTCCAATAATCATAGTAGTCCCAGAATGTATTTTATTGTTCCAGTGCCAAACAAATAAATGGCTCTGCCTTTTTGCTTGGAAGCTCAGGTGAAGCTTGCCTTTTTACTTTCACCAACCAGAAAACAGAATGCATCATCATACAATATACAGTCGATCACAGCATTTCAACAATAGTTTACCCGTTATGCGTGAGTTAATATTCACAGTTCTCCATAATATTCACAGTTATCACAATCTCCATAAAATGGATTAAAAATGAATGAATGAAAAATTACCATTTAAAAAAAACAATCAAACACAGCCGATTTATTTAATACGAGGGCGCTTCTCCTTGGCGAGGGCCGTGGACTTGTCCTTCATGGCTCGCTTGTACATCTTCTTGCTGTCGCACAGCAGGTGGTGGGGCACCTTCTTGTGGCACACAATGTGCACCAGCTTCAGGTTGTCCGTGGTGAACAGCAGGCTGTAGAAGTACGTGAGGTTGATGCCGCTGCTCTTGTGGTTCTGCACAGCCTCCACGAGTGCTGGGATCACCGTCCTCTTCTTCTCGATCCTGCTCACACCGGAATGATAAGGGAAGGTGTCATTACAATATACCAGGATTCAGTTCTCCTCATGAATACATGATACATGTATAGAGGACTAAACTCAGAGTGTAAGAGACTGCAGTTGTCATCCGGAATAAATGGTCTAAATAGTCTCACTGGAGGCTCTTATTCTGAAGAGAAGTCAATGTCAAAACCAGCAACGGAATTATGGCATGTTCAAAAACACAGAAAAGACCCACATAATAAGCAATTTTTAAAAAGCCCAAATCATGTTCTTTGGTTAAAAATGTTAGAATCTTGGGTTGGAAAGAAAAAACTTAGGGAAATGTGAGTATCAGTTCAGAGAATGTAACAGACCAGAAGTGTTTTTGATCACTAACGTTCCCAAAATACCTTGGCAAAGAAAACTAGCACATTTGGGTACATGCTGCTCTTCTGTGTATATCTCCACTGAAATTTCCAAATGTTAAATTGGCATCGAACACTCACCGTTAGTGCTGGGAAATGACACGCTTACCTGTGATCCAGGTTCCACGTGCTGAAGACGATCCTGCTTTCTCGGTTGCCGTAGGGATTGATGGAGTGGAGAGACTTGCATACGTCCTGGTCAAAAGCTCCCTAGTAGGTTAAGAAGACTGTCAGTGAGGGAGAGCGAGAGACTACAGGGTGAGAGAGAGCGAGAGAGAGATTTGTCGTTTTCTTTGTTCATTGACGACAATATACAAAGAATGTAATTCATGAGCGGTAGGGGTGAGTTGGACGGAACGCTGATTAAAACACGGCGCTCCAGGGGGTGAGTGCGTCGCACCTGGCAGGTGAACCAGCCCTGGGCGCTACACAGGCGGTTCTGCTCCTTCTCGCTGCGGTCGAAGTAGTGTCCGTTGTACTTGTCCGCCTTCAGGAGGTCTGTGAGGCCGCTGGCCGCCTCGGCGAACTCCTTCCTCACTCTGGGCTTCTGGATGCTCTTCGTGGCGACCTCCAGCTGAGGAGGATGATGTGGTTTACATACATTAATTATACTAGAATTATTATACGTTAATTATACTTTGTTTACAGGGGAGCTATTGTACAAAGTCTCTTCCTTGCCTACACACGTAAGCAGTTGATTGGTGTATAACGGGCAGCAAAATTGGACATTGAACCTTGCTGTGTCTTGACATAGTTCTATTGAACTGTAAAATAATAAAGTAACTTCCTGTTCCTGTAATTTTAACATTAGGTCGGGTTTTATTAATGTCTGTCACTACAGGATTGACTATGGATGTTTCACTATACAGAAACATTGTTTTCTTTTATTTACAAAAAGCAACAACAGGTAATACATATGTTATTCAAGATGCATATAACAGTCGTTGAATGGGAATATTTAGTTGGTTTTTTTTGGACACTTTTCCAAAGCGACATAGAAGTGAACCTACAATTGAAGCGTACAAACCGAAATTGGAGTAATTGCAAAGAAATACGCATAAAAAACCCCAGCTATAGTAGCTATAGGAATCGGAACATAATCTTGTGTATTATGGATATTATGTTTGAGTTCGGGGTTCACCTCCTTTACATATCCCCGGATTCTGCTCTCACAGTTGTACTTCATGTAGGCCGACTTGGTCTTGAAACGCGGGTTCACGCCTGAAGTTAGAAGTCACTTTTAGTTCAGGGCTCGCCTGGGATCAATGCACCCAAAAGTTAAATGACATGTAATTCAAAGGGCTCAATAAAATCTTTATTGGCATGCGAAACGCACGTTCACATCACCAAAGCATGTAAAAGGCACTCTTGCTCTCACTGCAGGGTAAACACAGGGTAAACAAAATCAGACCTTTATGAAATTACTGTGGTAAAATATGGTAATGATATGGTTGATATGTCTTATACACATATCGTGTAGACATTAACCATGCTTCAATACAATGTTTTAAAGATTCCTTAAACCTTAGACCTGAGAGTGACCGTTAGGTCATTTGATCAGTCTCAATTTGAGGACAAACTACATTCTCTATATTAACATATACTATAGCATACTATATTAAGTCTTAGAAAACATGTAGAATAGTACGAAAATAAATAGTATGTTGACTGTTTTTCCCCACACATGGTGAGGTTTTCTCCTGGTGTGGGTGCACCCCTATTGAAATGACCCATGTGATTAGGGCTACAACGGAACGTACCTTGAAACCAGTCGTGGTCATCTTCTCTGCTCTCACTCTCTGAGCGGTCCTCCAGGTAGAGCAGCATGTCTCCCAGCAGTTTGCGCCGCTTGGCGGACCGCTCATTGCCGATGAGATCCTTCGCCGCCTCCAGGAGCAGATTGGACGTCCGGTCTGTACTCAGCAGCCGAGCGATGTCCGCCGCGACTGGAAAGCGCAAGAAATGTGTTCAGATTAGATAAGGAAAAGTGCGTTTGGAAAAGGACCGCCTGTAACAAATAAGTATGTCAAAGACATTGCGGGGGGGATACTTGTGAATACGTTATTAAAAAAGGCAAATACGTGATACTAAATAGATTGTCAATAGATGACTTTTCCGCTACACCGGTCTGTCACACTTTACATCCGGTCCAAGCCTCGTCGCCCGACAGCAGCACCAGCTCCACCTGATCTGGGAGAGTCCGAAAGTACTCCTCCGTCACCTGGGTTCCGTCATCGTACGTGCAAACACGACATCCGTTCACCGGCTTCTGCGGGATTTCAAAATTTAGTTTTAAGCCCAAGGAACAGCCAAAAAATACGGTTAACTCGATTGAAAGATACGATCTATATATACAAATAAAGACGTGGTCTTACTTGCAACAACTTGCAACCCTTTGTGAGTAATTCTTTCAAGTCTTTGGCGGCGACACCGTACTTCTGAGTTCCCCCGAAACCTCGAAGTTTTACGGGTTTACTGTTCTGGCGTCCGCACATTGCCCCTCTGCTTCCCGCACAAGGAGGCCTCTACTGAAGATTGTTTAGCAAGGAGCCGCTCCTCCCCCCTCCCCTGACCGCTCAACACCCCGTATAACGAGAGAGGGGGGGCTCAGGCGAAACAGACTACACTGTTATGCTCGCTCACGTCCTCAAACTCATTGTGAAGATAAAGTATAATAACCGTAAAATCTACCATTGGGGGTTTAACGTTATTCCCATAGGGTTTGTTTTTTGTTTTTTCTACAACCAAAGTATGCAGGCTATTTTACAGTGACGAGGACAGGAATGTGCACAATACTGCCGACTGCTGGACAACGAGGAGGACAGGAATGTGCACAATACTGCCGACTGCTGGACAACTTGAGGATTTGTGGATGTATTTTTTTCACATCAACTACGGCCATATTAGTTATTTTTTTCCCCATTGGACCTTCGATAAATTAGACCCCCATCAAACAATAAATGAGCGACAACTGACCAACATGAACGCAATCCAGTCTATTGAATAAAGAGGCAATTCTAAAAGGGTGTATAAACGACAACCTGTTAATTAAATGTCATAACACTATTTAGTTAGTATTCATATTGACGGACTAGTTTTTAACAGTTTACACCCATATACTATATAAAATAATGGGTTTATTCGATGTAGGCAGTCAGACTCGGGGGTGAAAACTGCCCAGAAGCGCCTTTACGTCCTGAGGAAACTTTGGCACGTCTGTCAGGACACTTTTATAGATGCACCTTAGAGAGCATCCTCTCCGGCTGCATCACTGCCTGGTACGGTAGGTACGGAGGACCGTAAGGCCCTCCAGAGTGGAGTGCATCATCAGCTGCCACCTCCACACTGTACAAGGCATGCACAACTCACGTTGCATTAGAAAAGCCCGGAAGATCACCAAGGACTACAGCTACCCAGGCTACGGTCTGTTCACACTGCTGCCGTCTGGCAGATGTTACCGGAGCATCCGGACACGGACTACCAGACTCACAGTTTTTATCCCCAGGCCATCACGCTTCTCAACTAGCTTCATTAACATATTGACCACATGTACATATCTTTAACTTAACCGTACATCCATGTTAATTAATGGTTCTCCACTGGGTTTAATTTAATGTTCATTTAACGTATATATGTACACTCCCGGCACATTTTTACATGCCTCTTTATATTCTATCCTATTTTATTGTATATTTTAAATTTATATTCCACACTCGTCTTACCCTTGTGTAACTACTACGTAGTGCCCATAACTACCCTGTGTTTTTATTGTGCATTTGATAAATAAAACTCTTGAATTTCATTGGTGCCACCCATAGTTGCCACCAGACGGCGGTACATCTTTATACTTCAGTTTATGGTCTTTCTATTGGGTCGAAGAAATCCATGGCAACAGAAACATTGCCATAGCAACTGAAGCCGAGCAACGCCCACGGTTTGAATGAATGGTATGTGCTTACAATATGGCGGCCTCGAGTTTGAAAATCCTTCGGCGTTGAAAGCCCGTTTACAGTCGAATTTGTTTTTCCCAGGGGGTGGAAACAATACTGAATTCATCTGTCACATTCTTAACACATGAATAACAAAAAAATGTCCTCTAAGACTGGAGAGAAGTCTTTGAGAGAGCCTGGGTAATTCCCCCGCACATCCAGACATCATCTCACGGCTTTCAAATCCTCCTAAACCTTGTAACTGGACCTCACTTACATCATGTATATTTGTGTCTCCATAGCTCATTTTATTTCCCCATGTCCCAACGGTGCTGTGCCACTAGATGGTTGTCGGCTGACCATGTTTTCTTGGCTGAGGAGATATCAGAGGCAGAAGTGTCACTTACCAGTTGCGGCTGACTGATAGAAATCACCTGCACTTCTTCAGGAAGACATGGAAGAGCTCCCACCAAAGGATGAAACGCAACCACAAGATGCATCAATCATAGTTTGTATATGTTCAGGCTCTGTGCACAGTACTCTGTCATTAACAGTATGTAGGGTTAGGGCATATTGCTCAAGGATGCCTGCAGGTAGATTGCACATTGGAGTTTGAACCCAGGGAGTCAAACACCCTAACCATTTGACTAATATGCTGAACATGTAGGACATTATAATTCATTGTAGCACTGCAAAAGTTGAGATGGATTAAAAAAAATAATTAAACCTTTGACCCAAGGGGTACAATACATGGTGATCTCATCTTGCCGATGGCTTGTGTAGCGATGTTCTTTTCCATGTTGACACCAACTCACCTTTGACCCATGCCTACGTTTGCCTTTACCAAGGGTCTAGTAGATTGGCCCTCTTCCGATTCGTGTAGTACTGTCCAATCAACGACGGCAGTTTAATTTTTCACCATCACTGACCGTGATCCAGGACGACTGAGGGTCGGTGCAAGATACCACGGGGTGAAGGCCTGGAAGTAGGTTGACCCTGGCCTTCCATGCCTTCACCC
>OMNO01000126.1:0-10035 GCA_900303215.1 Trachyrincus scabrus | reverse complement strand
TGTGTGCATTGTTATTATAGTTGCTAGTAGTGAGATGGATTGTTTATGTGTTATAAGCTTATTGTGTACTTTCAGGCATTTGGCAGCTACTGTAATTTTATTTTATAAAACATTTTATTTTGGATGTTATGTAATAACAAACTGTTCTTATATACAGGGTATGTCATATACCTGCACTTGACTGCATCCAGACATGCGTTGTCTGAAATGTGATTCAATAGCTCCACATTCATTCCTGATAAAACAAGATATACTGTATATAACAACAGATATTTTTCCAAGCAAACCATTCTGTATCTTCCTGAAATCTGTATTCAATGTAAACCAGTGTAGTTTTAACTGAAATAAATGTGATTATTTGTTGCTATAATATTTGTCTTATTTGTTTATTGTTTGTTTGGTACATTGTGCTTCAATAAATTCAAAAACTTTACTTAAAAACTTTTCAAAAAGGCATAATGTCCTAATGTAGAGACAATATTTAGCCTACCAGCCACAAAAGTAGATTTATTTTGCCACTGGGACGTCTCTCGAAGTGTGACTCCCAGCCAAAAGGTGTGGACAGTCTGAATTCCAGAGCAAGACGCCTAACCTATAATCTCTCGAAGTGGGCGTTACGACGGAAATAGGTGGATCTTTTCAACGCAACTCCGTGAATGAAAGCATGGACGTCGGAGCAATAAATTGTCTTTCTTTCGAAGATTTCGTAAGTATTTTTGGTAACGTAGTGGAGAGATGTCCAATTATAACTGCTGCGGTGTGGTCACAGCGCCCCTACTCAAGCGTTGCTGCCCTAGAGGCCGCAATCAATGACTTCATCGAGGCTCTTCCCGAATCAGGTAGGCCTACGGCACGGTGTGTGCTCTTGTGCTCTCTCTGCAGGCTGTCAACACTTCACATACAGTTTCCTCAATTACAAATCTTAAAGGTCCGCAAAGAGCATTTTCAATAAGACAAAGGACAATGTAAAGGACAATAAAAAGTATAATTTGCTCAGAGTCCGGAGACAGTTGTGGTTCGGTCCGGATGCGGACCGGAGTCCGGGGTTTGAGGACCGCTGCCCTAGGCCTTTAACTGAACGTAGACCTGACGATCAGGTACACCATTTTTGAAACAAAAAACGCGTTGTATATCTGCAGGTAAAGAAGGTATTCTCAGGTGCTACCCTGACCTCGCCGGTAAGGATCTGCAAAGCGGCACTCTGACCCCGGAGTCTCGCGAGGAGCATTGTCACGCCGGGCTGGACCGAATGGACGCGTCGGAGGTCTCGCGCATGGCACGCCTCAACTCTGAATACAAAGAGCGCTTTGGTTTCCCGTTTGTGATCTGTGCGCGGATGAACAACAAGGCGACCATCGTGGAACAGCTGCGCGACCGTCTGCGCAACACGCACGCGCAGGAGAGGTCTCGCGCCATCGAGGAGGTGAAAAAGATCTGCCACCTGCGGCTCCAAGGCCTCGTGCTCACCAATCAGAACAATAAGTTATAAGCGACTATTCTGTCAGTTTAATTAAAGTAGCCTATGCAATTAAACCCCCGTGTTCAATGAGTTTCTTTCAATCTCGAATAAATTGTGATATTTAGTTATATTATAGGTGTATTGATATTTTTTTATTTAAAATCAGGCAGTATATATTTCTAAACACATTGTATTTTCATTAAGTCTATAATGACGCAATTTCTACGTCCGTGAGTGAGGGAGTGATATCCAGCACTGGGTTGCACCAGCTATGCGTAAGTTCGTTAGGCCTACTAAGTCTGTGCGTAAAACTACTTACTAAGTCCTTAGTCCAGTTTACTCAATTCGGTTGCACCACCAATACGTAGGCTAATAATAGTAATGTCCTCACTAGTAACAACATAGTAATACGTAAGTTGTTAGTAATGCGGTAAAAGGTCAACTTGGCCACAACCAAGTTGTAAAGAATCAACAAACTACAATGTAAACAAGGAAGTGCTTGAGAAGACCGGAGAGGACATCGACTCACATGGCACAGTCGGAATTTACTATGTTTTGTTGTAGGCCTACTCATGTACTCTAGAAAGTTAAACCGGCACAGTATCCAGTGTAAAAACAGGCTGCCGCTGCTGGGATCTGCGCAGTGCGCATTGAGCGCCGCGCTCCCAACCTCCCCCATAAATATATGTATCTTTTTATTTCGCTGATTCTTTTTTGTCACCAACTGCCACCATTTACAGGGGTGGGTGTCAACATTTAGAAACTACTAAGCGCTACGGATAAGAAGGACTTTGTGTGGTGAAACCCGTTTTGATTTAGTAGGGCCTAGGCCTAATGTGTAAAACCCAAGTTATAAGTTATAACTAGACTACGTTTGAACTTACGCAAAACTGGTGCAACCGGTTCAGAGCAGCACATTTACCAGCCATAACGTGTAGCCTAGTAGGTCTATTATAGTTGCGTTAGGCGACATAATTTAACGTTAAACCCACTGCCACATTTCTCATTTCGTCATAGTCCTAGAAATAGAAAAAGTTTTGAACCCCAAATGTTAATTAGGCCTACCCCCCAACCGATCATACAACCAACACGTGTCCATGTGGTCCTTCCATGGCCTCAGTGGGGTCATTGTATGTCCAACAGAATCCTTGGACTCCTTAATGAAATGTGAGAATTGGCCCTTAACGCCGCCCGTAGTCCGTACTGCGCACCAGTCTTTGGAATAAGCGCCACGTGTTTTTGGTGTTGTTAAATTTTTTCGTCGACGCCTAAGCAGGCTCCCGAGAACAAGCACGTGAGTTGCCTAGCACGGGGGATACAGGCGGGCTGCTAGCGGCGGTAGTGGAGCCACTCCCGGTCGCCGTGGAGGTGACCGCAGCCACGCCGAGCCCCGGGGCGGCCTCCTCCCTCAGGTCCCCGGAGGTGATGGAGGAGTCCTGGTCGGGCTCGCTGCCGCGCGTTCTGCGGCGGTCCTCTTCCTTTTTCCACTTCATGCGCCTGTTCTGGAACCAGATCTTGATGTGGCGCTCGGTGAGGCTGAGCGTCAGCGCCAGCTCCACGCGCCGAGGCCGTGAGATGTAGCGGTTGAACAGGAACTCCTTCTCGAGCTCAAGCAGCTGGGCGCGCGTGTAGGCCGTCCTCGTGCGCTTGTTCTCTTCCGTCTCCGCCGCCATGTAGGAGCCTGGAGCGAGGCGACACACACACGCACACACACACACACACACACACACACACGACGAGTTGATTGATCGATGGATTTCATAAGCATCATGCTGGGAGGTTCAAGAAATTGCCCTTTATAGCTTTTGTAACCACAAGAAGAAATAAATAAAGTAATTTGTGTAGGCCTATGCCTTGCCAATATGATATATTGACTTGGCCTACGTTGTTGATGTATGGCAATTTTGTTCTAGCTTCCCTTTGTAGACACTTTTGGACACTTTAGTTTAACTTTAAAGTCAGTTGAACTGTACAACTTTTCAAATGTAGGCCTAATGTTATACTCTTTTACATACATGTTTATTTTGAACTCAAATGAAGGTTTGATTTAATTTATGATTGTGATTTATGATCTACATTTGAATTTCAATGTAGAACATAAATGGCCAATCAGCCAATTGACTCTATCGTTCCATTGCGCGACCAACGCGCACAAGCCTACGCAGCTGTGGCCTACTTTGATTTATAATCAAACATGGATTTAAATGGTTGAACCTATGCGTAGTATGATTAGTATCAGTATTATTATAAATATATTGTGTGGAGTAGAGTAGGCTTAATCCACAATCATCTACAAAATGTAGGCGTATTTATTTTAGGTGAAAATAATTGACTTATTGGCTTATTATCCTTTCCTCGTGTAAACCCATTAATTAGGAAGTCAATTTTGTAGTAATTATATAATTTTAGATAGATATGTAGGCCTAGGCCTACCATAAAATGTATTTCCGAATTGCATGAATATAATGAATACAGGCCTACACAGTAGCCTATACTATGGAAAATAAAATGGACGCAACATTTCCCTGATTCATTAATAGGCTTATTCGCTATCACTTAAATATGATAATTGATAATTAAACATGAATTCCCATTTTAACAAAGTGTTCTTCACATAAGAAGACATTAACCTTTCATAACTCGTGCCGTGGTTTGAGGAAATCCTTTTTTTTAATTGGCAAAGCGCATTTTAACACGATAAGGACGGATGAAAACAAGCGCTGACCTTCTGGGGCCTTTACAAAATGACTGACAAGGTAAACTGAAACACCCAGGATAATATTGTTAAGAACATGATGTCATGTGGGCTTTAGAAAAGGTCTACTTCAACGTCTTAACCCACTAGTGATTAGCAAGTGAGTCTCAGGTGAACTTTGGAACCAACATTTGCCATTTTTTAAAACCAGTTTTAAGTGCCACTGAGCCTCATTCGATTAATAATGCAATTGTTGTTGGAGGGAGTTCATTAAACCACTCCAGTCGTGCGTAATGTATAGCAGCCACTCATTAAGGTAATATGTATTGTTTGTTTTCTATAGTTCTTAATTCGTGTTGTGTTTTTAACGGGCGCACCGTTTTGGAAAACGACGGTAACTGCGGGGGAGATTACCTGTCCACTGGCTCTTCCATGTGTGCGAGTGGGATTTGGTGGTTTTCATCCAGGGGAACGGCAGGTGATATCGGTTCCTGTCGGCACACAGGGCCACGTCGCCGGACTCCCCGTAGCCTCCGGCGGGCGGTGGGACCGTCTGCTGCTGGGGACCCTGCTGCGGGTGGTGGAGTTGGGGTACGCACGGGTCCTCTCGCAGGGGCATGTAGGGTCCCATGTCGGGAAGGCTGGCCGGCTCCAAGCCCCCGAGGGACGGGGTGGAGTACACCGAGTGCACCTGGCGGCTCATGTAGAGACATGGTGGCGGGCTGTGGCAGAAGTCCTCCGCGGGAGATCTCTGGTAGAGGCACGAGTCCTTGAACACCTGGGAGCTGTAGTAGTGCTCTTCTCGATTCATGGCGGAGGACCGGGACGTTCAGCGCGTCGCGTGCGCTCTCACACACACACATACATACACAGACACACACACACGAACACACCCACACTTTCCTTTCCCTTCAGAGTGGACCTTCTCCTCCACCTGCGCGCTCCGACGTCTGGCGCCACTAAAGGCCCCGCGGCGGCACAGGTGTGTCACCCTCTCACCATGTGACACTGCTGCGCCCTAGCCATTGGTTTCAGTGTTTACTCGGTGGAGGCTCTGCTGATATTAGCCCTGCAATTGTGGACTTCACTGTTTTACTTGCTGTCCGCGGTGCTTATGTGCCCCCTGCCATAAAACACATAACGGTTTTTAGTTGTTACGTCAGACAGCATGGGGAAAATACAATATGGCTACTTATCTTTGTTTTGTTTTGTTCTGTTTTACCATTTTTGGGGGGTAAATAATGTAGGATAAGGCGAGCGTGATTAAGGTCTTGAGAAAGAAAAAAAAAGTTTATAACATTGAGCCTTGAGCAGCGCACAGCGTTGCCAACATTTGATAGACCTAGGCATATATCTCGACGAAAGCTTATTGCTGATAGACTATGGATTAATCGATATGCATGTAGGCGCAAACAGCGGTTGACCTTCGAGATAAGCGTGAAGTCGATCGAGTTGTCTTGGACACTGGTGTGAAAAGCCCTATTGCTTTTCATGCGCATCCTTCCTTCCTTCTATACCTTTCGCACTATTAAAACCTTTCTATCCTCTGTAGATGCATCATTTAACAATGCGTCAGCACGGCCGTGGCCTCGACATGATGGCTTCCCTAGTGATGGCAAACAAAGAGTCGAGATCGTCCTCACTCACTGCGCTCTTTGTTTGCTGGCCATTTTGCCGACTCGCGTGTGCCCCATTAAACACCTCTCGTCCTGGTAAGCGAATTACGTTGGAGTGAGGGAACAGAACTCAATTAGCTTGGTAGGCCTACAGGTCCTCACCAAGTCATTTCATGCAACACTTCCTTTAAAGCGTCCACATGATCACACCCGGCGCTCTCAGCGCGATTTTAGGCCAAAACTGGGGCGCTTTTACCTTTTTTTTTACTTTTACTCTGTCTGAGGACTATAAAACGGGCCATTTTCACGTATTCCTCAAACGCAATTAGTCTTTACCTATTGTATCTTAATGGGGCACTCAGCGATGCAATAAAGTTCAACTAAGCCCATTCAAATCAGCCCGTATGCGTGCGTAATGGTGCTTATATATGACCATTGTGTGAGAGGGACGATAGAGTTACACGAAGCTATCCCCTGGAGATGTAAAGCATGTTTTATGAAGCATGACATGCTTAAAAGCGCACTCGAGTGCACTTTCCAGCCATGTCGTTTATAACGCGAACTGAAAAATGTGAAATGCATCGTCGCATAACACGATATAATGGGCCCTTACGTAATCATCATGGCACGTTATTGCCCTTAAAGATATAGGCAATTGCAACGTCTCCAAAGGCTATGGTTCAGGGACAATAAATGAGACGCGCCAAATCGACCAAACAGGTACAAACAGCAGATGGAGCGGCCTGGCGCGGACAATTAGAACGCTTGAGCAAATGTCCACCTGCTGTCCTGAAGACCCAACACCTCGAACGCATGCACGTCACTTTGTGGAAACACAACTGAAAAAAAACACGACACTTCTATAATAGGACTGTTTATAATAGGCCTAGAAACTTTCATTAATCAGTAAACAATTAGCCTACTAGACTGGAATAGCTCTCAGTGCTTAGTGGGGTTATAAAGTTTATATTAGTTATTTGATAAGTTTATACTGCGTTTATATTGCCTAATGGGTGATGTATTGGCCTTCCTCATGGTCATCATCACCACTAAATAGTAAATTATTATTATTATTATTTTCATTATTACTATCAAAAGCAATGGGACAGTCAAGAGGTACAAACGGCGGTATAGGAAACAACATCATGCCCTTTTCTGATACGTGTGTCAATAAGTCAGAGGGGCCTGATACAATATCGTTACCGAGTGGCAAGAGCAAGGCTTATGTAAACACTCCTGACGATTTAGCAATGCCCCAAGAATGCTAATCACATTATAATAGAAATCAAACCTTGCTCTCCGAAAAGAACCAACACCATTAATCAATGTGGTAAGAAATAGGCCAACAGCTCTCCAAAGAAAAAACCCCACAACACTTCAAATTCAACTGTCAAATGGTCAGGAGTATTCATGTTCATGTCACAAGTCTGCCAGGGGCCATGATGGGCGTCTACCTCGATCCTATTTAAACTGAGTAAACACACACTACATTTGAATAGCGACTGTTTAATCCACAGTGAAATATATATCATGTAGCCCACAACACGAGTGAAAGCAGCTTGGAGGTATCTAGAAGATTCTGAATAACAGTACACCGCCCTTACCCTAGTTGAATTGTAATTTCAACAGTAAAACATTCAGTAGAATGTGATTCACTGAACGATTTTCACATATAGTTTGAACTAAATGAAAAATTAAATCCATCACAGACAGACAAAAAAGAATAAGTAAAGCTCAGAGTTCAACATGAAATCTAACAGTCCAGTTGCAGAATCTAGTCTAAAGAAAACAGATATCTCAATATAAACAGCTGAAAAACGTGCTGTAAAAACAGAAGGAATACTCTGACATAATCAGATGAATATTCTACTCCAAACGGTAAATTGATTGTATTATTATTATTATTATTATTATTATCATTATCACCACTCGATAACACAATTAATAAAACATTTATTAAAAACTGAAAATGTTTAAATAAAAAACAGAACAAAAAAGGCACATGGTCACAAAAAACACCTTAGTTGTCTTTCAGCAGATAATTACAATAGCAGTGATTTTGCATTCGACAACCTCAACAAAGTCACAGTTGGTGTTCTTCCCACCTTTCTAAGATGATATCTCTTCACTACCTCTGTGGATTCAAAGCAAAGTCATGTCACTTCTGGCTCCTCCCACTTTGTGAGCCCCTGGCCGGTGAGCGTGACCGAGTCCTTCCCCATTGGCTGCCTCTGGAACATTCCCTGGGAGGGGAGTGGCCTCTGGAGGAGGAGTGGCCAGAACACAGTCCCTGTGTCTCAGTGTCTCTATCTTTAGCAGGTCTTCGGTCTCTCCTGTCCTTTTCTTTGTGGAAATGTCCATCTTCTCGCTCACATCTCCTGTTACTGCTGATGATATGGCGTTTGTGGTCGCGGTGGCTGCCGTTGGTTCTCTCACGGGGGGAGGAGTCCCTGGGAGGGGTTCTGTCGTGGTGTTCGTCCCCAGGGAGGGAGTCACTTCTCAGGCACCCTCTGGTGGCCGACCGGCCGGCCGTGGGCCCGTCCGAGCGGCGCTGCAGGCCGCTGGAGCGTAGCGTGTTGACCAGGAAACGCTTGTTGGTGCTGTGCAGCGGACATTTCATCCTGGGGGGGAAAAACGTTCACCAAAGCATGTTGTTATGTTTGGATGCTTGATAACAGATGATACACGATACATTAAAGGTGCTATATGTAAAACATTTACTGTACTAAATCATAAAATGACCATGATAGGTCATCAGAGATTAAGGAAACATGCTCGAAATACTGGCTAGCCAGTATGTTCTCCTTTTGAAATTTCCATGCCAGGCTGGAACGTCTGTTTTTGTTTTGGTCTGTATGTTTACTATTCTCCGGGTACCCCGGGTTACCAGATATGGAACAAATTGCCACACAAACACAGCGTGCTGCAAGCAAACAAACTGGATCAACTGAGATTGTAATAGATTCTACGTGACCTAAAAAGCCTCGGCCTCTTTTGAATAAAGCTCCATGACCACAGCCGTGCTAAAACACGGGTACATCTTGGAGTCTTAATCTTGTGCTAGTTTCATATAATGTTGCGCTCGGCTCATCTTGCGCTCGTGTTGGTTCGGTGTCCTCAACCTGGCAACATGTGTTAGCTTCGAGTCTGGGGAGGAGGGGGCGGGCAGAGACAACTCTCTCCAATATTGTGAATTTGGACTGCAGTACCATTTTAAACGCTCTGTGTCATTGTTACATATAGCACCTTTAATGTACACGTAATGACACCACTATTTCGTGTCTGGGATTTAAAAAGTGCATCTTATCTTATCTCATACCTAACTCGAGTACTCTTCAATTGGAATCAGACATTCTCATAATATTCTAGGCCTGGGCAATAATTCAAATTATCGTTTATCATCTCTGAATGGTATTGTATCGTCATGAAATGAAGAAATTGACTTATCGTGATATCCAGTTTTATAGTCTAAATGAATTACGATGAGAAGATATGCCCTTACAATGATCAAATATGAGGTTTGAAACATCAGAGAGAAAGAAAAACTAGTTTTAGTCCAATACCATTCTTTACATTTCCATATACTCCAATGTAATGACCCTCAGCCTGTTTAGAATGGTATTTTGAACTCATAAGCGTATCGTGATATTTCTCGATATCGTGTAAAATCCCCCCATAATCATCGTGATAATAAATGTTTCCACATCGCCCAGCCCTATAATATGCCAAAGCAAAAAGTTGTTACTGCGATAACCACACCGTTTCAGGCAAGCACACAATACAGGACTGTAACAAAATAAACCAGATACAGGACAAATTGACAATTGAACAAATAACACATTGACAAACAAACACTATACATCTGAATATGCATTGGCCAGGCTGAATATGAGCACACAGAGAACACCGTACCTACCATCCTGAAGGACCCATCGTCTCAACCCTGGCCCGTGCCCTGGTGGTCTCGCGTAGGAGCTCCTCTATTGCGCGTCTAAATTAAAGACAACATTATAGCTGGGTCAACATCCTGATAATAAAGTTAAAAATAAAAACAGGAGGTGGGAATGTTCTTGTGTCTGCTCTTGGGGGGGGGGGCGGTGGAGTAGGTTACTGTATAGGGGTGACACACAAAGCACAAAAGCGGCGCTGCCAAGTATAAGATATAACTTAATGAAGCGAGACGAACGCACGATGCGCCAGAGGAGAGAGGAGAGGGAGGAGAGAGGAGAGGAAGGAGAGAGGAGAGGACAGCGTGCCCTGGGTTG
>OMNO01000108.1:15311-26625 GCA_900303215.1 Trachyrincus scabrus | reverse complement strand
TTGGCCATCGTTAGATGCCTGCCTCATCTAATTGAGTAAACACAGCAAGTGTTGGACCATTATTAACAATAAAAAGTGTAATAAAGTGTAATAAATAGTTGTATTAATAGGTCTCACAGTTCTCAAACAATTATAACATCACACATATAATTATTTGCCAAGTCAAACTCAATAAAACTAATAAAACAAATCCATCAAGCTCTATCAAAGTCTGTTTCTTTGCCATTGTTATCTTAGTTATGTATAATGCATCTATCCACCACAACAAAGAGCGCTAATTACGTTCCCTGATGTCTGATCACATTTAGCAAACGCAAACTGCATAGTAACAGGCATTTGATAGGCTGTGGAATACCTTTACTCAGACAGATGTGTTTTGGGCGACGCCCAATGCAAACATACTTAATTTGGGCAACTATAGTTGGGTTAATGACACCCAGTTGCTCATTGTGCTGCTAAATGTAATTAGGTACAATACAAACAGAAAAATGATCAAATGCAAAAACGACAATAGAACATATTAGAGATTTATGGAAGTAAATGATGTATTCAACTTTATGCATTTTCAAGTGATTGTTTATCAATCTATGCTCTTAGTTCCCAGTGTGTGAGCAGTAAAAAAAACCAACAAGTAACCAGATCTATGCTAGCTAAAAGGTTTGTATGAATTAAAATACTTGATTGAGTTCTCCAAGCAGAAGCTCAGTTCGAGATGCGCCACAACTTCCACCCCCTCCACGCCTCTTGCTGTGACGTTTCTTCCCTCTTTCCCCTATTCTCACTGAAAGGGCTATCGTGTCCCATTCCTGCCTGTCCCTCACAGGGAGACTAGGGATTAGTTTTCTCCCACAGTGCCGTAAAGTGAGGACACTAGAGAGAGGAGCCCTGGGGAACAGAGACCGGGGACTTGCTGAAAAATGCCGTAAAGCTGCCTACCATGGAGCAAGGTGGCTAGGGGATAACACCACAGGTCCCAGAGAGGAAAAATAATAATAATAACAATAACAATAATAATATAGAAAACAGGACAGCAGAGGAAAGCACACACTAAACTATCTTTATTTCCCTTTCAATGGTACATAGTAAACAAATAACTCAAAAAGTTAAAGTATTCACGTCCATATCCAGAAGCGCTCCCAGGGACATGCAAACACAGATGCAGAGGGGGATAGGTTAAGGGGAAAGGTAAGGGGCTTGGTTGAGGTCTACTTGGACATTTTATTTATAGCCGCCGTACCTCGCCATGCACTTTATGCATGCATAAAAGATTACGCAACATAGCTAAACATTTTCTCTGCTTGTTTATTAACCCGATGCCATTTTGACATGCATTACATTTCGACCTCAGTTAAAAACCATCCATTTTGAAGAGCACGGCTCATGCAAAACGTGTGCGGGCTTCAACAATTCAGAGATGAGAGAGATCAGAGATAAATACAAAATTTCTGGGCTGCCACACCAAGTGTACGTCAAGATGCTGCGATTTATAAAAAAATAAAAAGCGTGTTTCAGCTTTTTTTGCAGAACCAGGGGAAAAGGACAACCCACTGGAGAGACGTTCCTAATTACCCCAGAAGTAGACTGGGATTATTTTGTAAATATCTGTTTACCACCATGCACCCTGGAGGGGTTGAGCAGAGAGGTAAACAGTACACAGTAAACACAAACACACGGGAATTGTCTTTGTAAGGCTACAGTTCTTCCACCCCCACCATGTGCTGTTAGCTAAATACCTGAAAGCTCTGGGGAGGCTGGCTGAGGGCTGAGCACGGGGGTAATATTGGAGGGGACTACGGGGACTACTGCAATGAATTCTACGAGGACAGGGAGTTGGAGAGGAGCTGATATCGTTTAGGGACTAGACCGAAGCAGTAAACAATTTGAGGACACTCACTGTTCAGTTAGAAATGAATTAAATAATGGATTTTGATATGAGAAAACGCATGAACGCTTCAGGTTTCATACAGCAAAGTACAAAAGTTAGTTAAAATAAAATGATTGCTTGTCCATTTAAGAATAAAGCGGACATAATTGTGTTTTTTTACTGTACCACACCGTTACGACATAATAAACCATTCAACTGTGTGCATATCATCGTATTTCTGTTTATTGTTGACAGCTTGGATAATTGTCCATATACTGTAGTAGAATAACGACATGAAAAATAATCAAGACTCTGAAGACACTTGTCTAGTATCTGTACGCTGTATGCATGCATACTGATATATAATAGCCTACTACAACACACGTGCAAAAACATAATGGACACGCACACAAGCAGAGACACACACATAGGGTTTCCCCTCTGCATGTTTAACGTACTGCTGCTCATCCTGCTGACCTTTGACATCCCAACACTGAAATTCCTAGATGCCCATCCCCCTCTTCCCGCTTCCTTAGAAAAGAGGTCCAGCTTCGCATTCTCCAGCAAGGCGGATCATCTCTCGCAGGGAGTCGGAGAAACAGGGAGATAAGGAAAAGGAAAGCCACTCTTGGCAACTCGCTGTATTCCTCCCAGGAAATAGTTTCAGTTCAAGACAGAATTAGATTTTCCCTAAAACCTTGGTAATGAAATACGCCATAATGCCAAAGATCTGTGAAGCAGCTGTCGATCGGATGATATATCGATAACTCAATCGTTAGATGGGCCGCAAAAAGAGGAAATATGCACTAGAGATGCACTGACCTTTGAGATGGACTTTCTAAATGGGCTGAAAGTGTGTCTCAAACTGGTATGGAAAAAGACACGTAACAAATTTAAAAAAAAAAGAGTTAATAACGGGAATACTTGTAGTTTTCTTTATACTTTAGTTCACTGTATAAAATACCACCATTTAAACTTTGCATCGACCTTAATTCACTACCAGTATCGATGCAAGAGCAGGAGACTCTGAGAGGCCAGTAGAACCATCCATGCAGGCCTAGGTTACAATAGACTTCATCATCGTGGGGATGACCATTCGCAACCTTCACTGCTGAGCCCCGAAATAGAAATGTGTGTTTTAGCCACACATCCACAATTCTGAAAATAAAAAACTGAAAAACCCCTCGAACAACAGCGTAAGAAAGTAGCAGCTCTCTTAGCAAAGAAATAGCAAAGGAATGCTAAACATGTCCATCCTCCGGTGGTTAGGATGTGGTCAAGATTATTCTATTCTATTCTAGTCGTCTGCTGTACTTATTGGTCCGGATTGAGGAAAAGCCATGGCAAAAATCAAGCCGCATATCAGATTGGACTGCCCACATGTGAGATAGCAAAATAAAAAAACAGAAAAAAAAACACCACAAGTGGGGAGATTCATCACATGAATGTGGTCCTAAATCTAAACAGAACATCTCATATGTGGCCAGCCAACAGAAATCTCACAGGATGTTTTATTCACTTTCAATGAAAGTGCATCTTTATCTATTCTAAATATCTATATATCTATAATGCATGGGTGCATTTGTAATGGGAAAGGGACAACAATGGTGGTTAATGAAGAGACAAGAGGCTCCTCAGCCGGGACAGCTTCAAAGCCTGTTTCCTATTCCAGTAAAATGAAGGTCAGTTTGCAGTGACATCATTCGTGTTTTCAGTGACACCAGGCCACTCATTCACACAAGTGAGCGTAGACTTGGACTTAAAGTAGTTTTGAGTGTTGTTAGCACAGCCCTGCCCATGATCTCAGGCACCCGTTTCAAGATGCGGGTTCGAAAAACGGATTACCATGGGCACAATCTGGAATCTGGATTTGTGTTGCAGAACTGCAGATTTCAGTTTTGGATATTAGATTCACTGATCAAATCGCACACTCCAATTGAAAATGATATTAAGACAGATACACAAATAATGTGACTGCAGCCAGGCAAGAGGTTGTCATGATGACGATGCACAATGTATGATGAGTAACTGCAACTATAGCCTATAGAATATGAACACAGAACCAGTATAGTTTGTACTGAATGTCTTCCCTCCTGCCACTCACTGTTCCAAACATACTTCATTCATTGGTTAACATAAAAGTTTTAGGAAAAATGTAATGACTGTAAAGAACGTACCTGAAGCCATCTCCGACGGTGACTATCTCCACCTCACTGTCTGTGGAGGTGACGTTAATCTCCTCACTGGCAGGGACAGGCGGAGCAGGAGCCGGAGTTGCCTCGATTACCACCACATCCTCATCCAGAGCACCTATGTTGAACAAAAAACTCATGTTTAGAGCGAGTTGGCTTTTGCCAGCAATACTGTAGAGTGAATGTTGTTGAGTTAAAAGCCGTAGCATTTTATTCGCTCACAGTAGCGTTGCACTAAAACTTCACACAAAATGCATCACACGCTGGCATTTTCATGTACACGCATGCATATAGAAACAGACTGCAGGTCCCGTTCTTTTTAATTTTAAACCGAGGGATCATTGGGTGACGTTTATAACAGCATAGTTGCTGACCGTACACTGGGACTATGAGAAATGTAGGTCAGCAAATACTGCTTTACATTATTTGCAGTGGGATTGGACTTTTGCAGAATATCCTCAAATCTGCCCCCCTGATTGGTCCCCTATGGTGTAACTCTCTCGTCAGACCAGGGTGCCCATGCTGCGAGGACAGGGCTCATGGGTGTGTTCAATGAGCCTAGATGTTAGTAAGTAAGAACCTAGTAAGAAAAAGGAGGATGCTTACATCTCACCAAGTAATCTGTTGAACGCTGTGGAATCCAAGGCTGGGCCAATCACCATCTTATGACCATCCATGAATTTGACATGATGTCGATAAATATCCTGATATGCTTATGAATTCAAAATACCATTCTAAAACATATAAGTATATGAACATTTAACGTATGGTATCTCACTAAAACTAGTTTTCCTTTCTGACATTTTGACATTCCCATCCTCCTTTTTGGAACATTTTAAGGGCATTTCTTGTCATCATAATTCATTTAGACTATAACACTGGGTATCGGGTACGTACGATAAGTCGAAATCTTAATTTCATGCCGATGCAACATCATTCAGAGACAACAAACAACAATATTGAATTATTGCCCAACGCTTGTTATTGTCCAACCCCGCAGTAATCAACCATTTGAACAATTTGACGTGAATAATAATGGTAGTTAAATCATGATAGATAGACATGTGAGATTGTTTCCCACTAGACTGGTTGTGTACGAGGGGCTTGCCATGCTTGTGAACTCCAGAGTTCCCCAGAGTGTTTCTATCCCAGTGTCCTGGGAGTTGCTGCCTAGCACCGTGGAACAAGCCCTTTCGTTGGTACACAGAGTACACAACCAGAGAGGTGGGAAATAAACTAAACCAATACTATAATCAATTGCCAATCGTCATTGTCAGATTGCTTTAAATGTTAACGAAAACGCGGACACTTCCAAAATCTTCCTTTGTATATCCATTAATTTCAGTATCTAAAACAGTGTCCAGATTTAATTGTTTTAATAACAAAATCGGTTAAAAAGGTGGTGGGTGTGTTAATTCTGTAATGTATTTAACACTTAACAAAATGTGCTGTAGGTAAGATTTAACAGCTATAATTTGACTGTAATTTGATAGAAATGCCATAGCCATCCGCCAGCTATTAGTGAGTGAAATCTGTTCTGGACTGTGCCTGCATCTGTATGAGACCATTTAGATTTTAGACCACTACCAGCTCATTTCTGACCAATCAGGGCATACCTTCCCTGATCGGGGAATCCATCTTACCAATTGTCAATCACATGCACGCACACTGTGTTATCATAGCTCCAATGCAACACTTCTCAATGGCGGAGAAATGTAGGGAGCGGTTTTTTTTGGGTTGTTTATTTTCAAAACCTCTCTCTCTCTCTCTCTCTCTCTCCCTCTCTCTCTCTCTCCCTCTCCCTCCCTCTCTCTCTCCCTCTCTCTCTCTCTCCCTCTCTCTCTCTCTCCCTCCCCTACAGCAGTTTTAACACGGGTGTCCCTGTGTGTCAACAAGCCAATCAGTTTGAGATATGCTTGTGTGGGGACAGTAGTGGTTAGTGTTTTTCCATATGTCATTACATTTGTGAACATTCTCTTGCCAATTAGGAGGCTCCTAGTTACCTTTCCCCTGCTGTAAACAAATATCCAGTTTTCCCTCAGAGACTGTGTGGTACTGCCCAAAGGTTGCGACACTGAGCAAAGACAGCCTTAGTCTTCTCCACCCACTGGTTTCCCATGAAGAACAGCAGCCTCTAAGCTACCCCCAAGTAAAAGCTGAATTGTATAGTACAGTGTACAATTAAATGATAAATAATGGTATATATGAAAATACACAATGTCCACACAACTTTCAGGAACTGTCGTATAGTGGAAACTGTAGGAAGTTAAATATGCCAAAAAACACAGTATACCGCCATACCATTATACTGCCTACCCATCAAGTAGTGATTTTTTAAGTGGTATGAGTGTAAAAGCATGTTTTTGTGTTTGAAGAGTTAATTTACCTGTGGCAACAGCAGCAGTGTTGGGCTGGCTGCTGGTGCTGCTGACATCTACATACAACTCATCCTCCGCTTCTGTAGACGACGGGGAGGGCGAGCCACTGCTCAGCTCCTCACTGGAACTACTGGTGCTGTGGAGCTGGGCGTACTTCCTACTTGCGATCACTTCCCGCTTCTTCCTCTGGAGAAGTAAGCGGTCCTTTTGCTTCTGAGTCCGCTGGGCCCCTCCGGGGGCAGCCTTCACAAAACGCTTTCTGTGCAGAGGCCTTCGGCCAATCATACACGGCCTCTTGAGCAGAACCGGTTCGGCCTCTGACCTCGCCCACTTGTGTGAGCGGTTCCCCCGAGTTCGACTGAGAACGGGGCGCAACCCGATGCCGGTCCCGCCTGCTGCTGTCAGGGCTGGAGGGCTTTTACGCTGGCCCCCCGTAGCTCCTGCCTCCAACTCGTCCTCTGAGCTTAGTGTTTCAGAGTCCCCAAAACGTAGGCTGGATGATGGGGATGAGGCACAGTCACTGAAAGAGGACTCATGATTATGGTCATCCTCACTAGGGCGCTCCAAGAGTTCTACTCGAGGGCGCTGAGGAGCCAGCGAACTATCACTGATGCGGCCCTCCTTCAGAGAGCAGTCTGAAGGCCCTGCCTGTTGGCTCTTGCGCTTTTTGCGCCCAGGCAGGCTCTTATCTGAGTCTCTGCGTGCCACTGTGTCCCTCAAGGACCGATGTCTTGAGTCGGCACACAGTGTTGCAAATTCGCTGCCTGCCTTTCCAATCACCTCCATGTTGCCAGGGAAACTCTTGGCTGCTTCAACGGGCTCTGGGTTGACCAGGGGCTCCTTCAGGTGCTCCTGTCTTCCTGAGGTGTCAGACTGTACCTCACTCTTCATAGTGGTAGGTTCTCACAGCTCGAGCTTACATGGGTGTGAGTAGCATTGGACTTAACCTATGGTAGAGAAAGAAAGGAAGAATTACTCATGGTGAGCATAGGCCATAATATAATATTATGGCATAATATATTTTTTTCTTTATACAAAAAAGTAGTTTATGATATAATTTCCTACATTTTCCTATATTTCCTATATTTATTTTACTCATGATGATAAAAGGAATTTCAGCAGGAATTTCATTATCATATCACCATTTGTAATATCAATTCAGAGAGAAAGAAATATAAAAGCACATTTATTCTACAGAGGATTTGTGTGTGTTGAAATTGCTACGGTTGCGAGTGTGGAAAACAAAAATAAACATTATGCTTTCATTTCAGAATAAGCAGCCCGTCACTGTAAATTAAGATATTGTTCTGACCTTTGACAATTGCCAATGCCACAGAAAAATCAACAGATTTTAACATCATAGTAGGCTATGCTCATGCTATGATTTATTACTGTATAGAGAGACACAGAAAATATGTAGGCAGCTACTTCTATTACAAGGCTACATGACGTTCCTTAATTACATTTCTCTGTCTAAAAGGGCTATCACTATCTGAACTGATTAGGTTTTTGTTATGTCGCACAGAAGTGAAAAGAGAAGAGGTTTATGTATATAGAATGAATTAATGCTCTCTGTGTGTGTGTGTGTGTGTGTGTGTGTGTGTGTGTGTGTGTGTCAGATGCTGGTAAATGATCACGTCTGGTTATTTCTTTAGGATTAGAATTGGTGTGCCAGTAGAGAAAACATTAAAAGATTCATTAACAGTCACATCATTTTAAAAGGTTGTTATAGTGGCATGTCAGTTTCGCTACGATCTAGGACCACATAAGTTGTTTCAACCTTTTAAATTGAATACTTCATTATGGGGTTTCGTTTTCAAGGAAAATATGCGTGAAGTCCCAATGGGGCCAATCTTGCTGACACTGTGTGCATGCTCCAATAAAGTATCTCAGATGCAACCCAGAACGCTGCGCAATGACATGCATGAACACAGGGGCCGCGAAGGACAATCCTGAGGGCAAGCTCCTTGTGAACAAATTATGAATACAGATGTCTGAACAGGAGAACATTATTATAAACTGCAGTCAGGTAATGCAGCAAATAAGATATACATACACAAAAATAGGCTGCTGCTAATGAGGCGAGATGTACGACTCTGTAACGACTACAGAACAGCTGGGAATGATACCCGTTGTGTTGCCTTTCTCATCGCCGGGGTAAGAGCAGTGCTGACCAGTAAACCAAAAAAAAGCTATCAGATTGTAGAAATACGTGAAGCCTTACAACAAACGTTATCTGTACATACTTGGCACGTTTAGTTCCCAAAACATTAATAATTGTAGTTTACTTGACTTCCGTCCACATCTTCCCTAAAATATGTACGTCACTGAATCGCTATCATAAACATGTTTCAATGATAGTGTAGACACAAAAAAATGGATACGATCAATATACATATTGAAATACAGATAGCCATGGCCAGCACAACATGCAATAGCTCGTAAATTCACTAATGTTAAGCAAATGCAACAAAGACCAAACATACCTGGGGCAAGTCCTTCCCGAAATTCGTCACCAGCCCTTTTGTAGCATGTAAAAGTAATCCCAAAGGGATATTACGACAAATATTAAAATAGACAGCTGTCTAACTATTATTTGTAACTATCGACCTGGCCGGGCCTAGATATAAATCGCGATCCAGTCACATTACTAACGTGAGCTGTGATTGTGAAACTGACAACAGCCCAGAGATGGGGAACAAAATCGAAGGAAAGGGGCCCTGATTTGCGACGAGCTAAGCTAACCCTCAGCGTTAGCTACACTTCACTGGTTAAGGACATGACGATAAGCCAATTATTTTGATGTTTAAAGCAAACGTGTCGAATTTCAACGAGCACTCCGTTCTCTCTGTTGTGTTTTCCCTATTAATGAATAAAAATGTCTCACTATTAGCCCTCGACGAAGTTCCCATTCCTGGATCTTCGAGGCATCCACTGTTGTTTATCAGGCAGGTCGTCTATTTGCTGACTGCTGCTACAGCATAAAAAGCTCTTGACGGCCACACGGGGACGCCAGTTCACCACCACTTCTCCACGACACTTTGCGACAGTGTAGTACATCGTGTTTTTGGTTCATTCTTTAAAATGTGTTTTTAATATATATCATTCTTGTCTTTTCTAGATTCGCAGATATATATATTCTAATAGTATTCGCACCATATCATCCAGAGGGGTGGGGATCGATCATTTCAATTTAGTACGGTATTTCTATCATGAGCCACAAGATAATGTGGTGGCGAGCCAAAAGATAACTGGGTTTGATCATGCATGTGGGGTTGATCCAATGTATCCCTACCTGTATGTATTCTTGAGGAAGATCCCTAACCTTTATCTGCCTGTATATATATAGGCAGATATATATGTATCCGAATTCTATCTAAGCTGCTTTGGAAGCTTCAAAATCCTTATTAAATATAGTAATATAATATTGAATAATATTATTTTTTTGTAGAGAGCATCCTGATTCAGTGCTCAGTATTATATTAATTATATTATTATTTGGATGCATTTACCTACCCTGTCCCCCATGGCCTTGTCCTGTTTTGTAATTGGAAACATTCATATGCCATTCTGTGACATTTTGTTCCACAGTGCTTTTTTTTGCTAGTCCATGCTTTGGGTCCATCTGCCTAGTTTTGCTTCTATATTGTTAGATTATAGCTCCAGAATATGAAGTGTTACACATAAAAAAAACAATGCTAAACAATGAGGATATTTGTATTAATCTCAAATAGCTTATAATATGTATCATTGAAAGGGCATTTGGACATAATGTATAGCGAGTTGGTTAGGTTAAGGTACTGGACAAAATATGGAGTGCTAGGAAGATTTTTCAGAAGACTCAATTTCAGAATATAATGTTCACGTGAGGTTTAATTGGGATCCATCTGATGGCTGGTGAAAGCCAACATTCACAGCAGCATCAAATGTCTACCACAACAAGTACATATTTTAAATAACAATACACATTACGTAGGCGGTAACACCGGAAGTGGGGCTTTTATAGAACGAAAGGGCGCACGCGCTCAGATAAGTACATGCGCTCATGCGCGCTGACGCACAAACACTTGTGAGATAAAATGGCGTCGGGTGCCATTTCCACGGAGACAAAGAAAATACTGGATTTGCGAGTAATTGATCTCAAATCTGAGCTTAAACGAAGAAACCTAGATTATTCCGGTGTTAAAAGTGTTCTAATTGCCAGGTTGAAGCAGGTATGTAACGGGTCAAGTTTTCACATTTTTTCTGCAGACATTATCGAACGCGGTGTCACGAAAAGCTTGCTAGCTGAAAGCGCGCTAGCTGCTACCGGAGTATTGCCGGTGTGCTTCGTTGCAAATGAGTGTATTGGGTTGCATAGTTTGCATTGTTGAATATTTATGTGAGCTTAGCGGTTCGAACAGTAATGTGTAACTGGTCAGTCTAGGCAATGAATGCACGGGCCCTCGTTTCTGGCCGAGTGGTGAAACCAGCCGTGACACCCAGCTGCTGTTGATCAGAACCGGAGCGCCCAGCACGTCTAACTGTCCACGTTTGAACCTTATTATACTTCATTTTATTGTTGGTATTTTAGGCTGTGGAAAACGAAGGTGGCGAACCAGAAAATGTTGAAATCCAACTTGCTGCAGATACACCCACAAGGAAGAAAGCTAAAGGTATGTTTTTCTTTTCATTATGTTTGAGTTGTAACCGCAAACGTTTTTTGCTAATCTGTTAATGTGGCGACTGAATTATTATTTTTTTTTTAAGGAAAAAAAATCGATTCAGACACTGATAATATTGTGGACGACGACTCCTGTGCCAAGGTACAGTACATGCCTTATATTTTTTCTTTCGATTTCGATTCCATTCGTTGCCTCATGTTATCTTTACATGCCATG
>OMNO01000101.1:432-61607 GCA_900303215.1 Trachyrincus scabrus | reverse complement strand
CGTGGTAAAGGAGGTGTACCACGACACCACCCTCATTAGCTGGGAGCCTCCTGCTGATGGAGGAAAACCCATCAGTGGATACATTGTGGAGAGGAAGGAGACCATGGCCAACAGGTGATGATGGTGATGATGGTAACCATGGTGATGATGATGATGATGTGTTGGTAACAGTAGTGATGATGATGATGGTGTGTTGGTAACCGTGGTGATGATGATGATGATGATGATGATGATGGCATCTATGGTGATAATGATGATGTGTTGGTAACAGTGGTGATGATGATGATGGTGTGTTGGTAACAGTAGTGATGATGATGATGGTGTGTTGGTAACCATGGTGATGATGATGATGGGTTGGTAACAATAGGGATGATGATGATGGTGTGTTGGTAACCGTGGTGATGATGATGATGATGATGATGATGGTAACCATGGTGATAATAATGATGTGTTGGTAACCGGGGTTATCATGGTAACCGTCGTGATGGTGATGGTGATAACCGTGATGATGATGATGATGATGATGATGATGATGATGATGGAAACCATTGTGCTGGTGCTCCTGTCAGATGGATCCGCTGTAACAAGGAGAAGATCCACCCCAAGGTGGAGTACTGGGTTCCCGAGCTGCTGCAGGGCTGCGAGTACGAGTTCAGAGTCAGTGCTGAAAACGTGGTGGGAGAGGGAGACCCCAGCCCCCCCACCAAACCAGTCTTTGCTAAAGACCCCATCGGTAGGTAGACCTGCCCCCAGCCATTATTAGCATAGGCAGAACCTGTACACATAGATATAGCTGTACTTTATAGGTAGATATAGCTGTACATATATACCTGTACATACAGTAGATATACTTGTACAGGCAGATAAACCTGTACAGGTAAATATACCTTTATAGGTAGATATACCTGTACAGGTAGATAGGTGGGTAATAACGAGGTCTTGTCTGTCCCAGTTCGTCCTGGTCCTCCCCTGAACCCAGAGGCCGTAGACTGGACCAAGGAGTCTGTGTCTCTGTCCTGGCAGCCTCCAAAGGACACCGGCAGGGGCAAGATCCTGGGATACCTGCTGGAGTTCCAGAAGGCAGGGGACGAGGAGTGGCACAAGGTGGGATCCATGATTTTTCACTCAAAGATTGAATCAAATGAAAGCTGTGTTGCTGTTGGAAACGCAGAAATATAATTTCATGTGTGTGGGAGATATTTGAAACCAATGTGGTCATGCCCTCCTCAAGACTGTGAGAGACCATTGAGAGATCAGTAAACCTCTACTCGTTGTGTGTTCAGGTGAACCAGACCCCAGACTCCTGCCAGGACACCAAGTTCAAGGTGATCAACCTGGAGGACGGAGGTCTGTACCGCTTCCGCGTCATGGCCGTCAACGCCGCTGGAGAATCTGAGGCTGCTAACATCACAGAGGCCGTCAGAGCTCAGGACAGACTTGGTGACTTACCTCTTCTTGGAGATATTTCAGTGTTTTACTCAGTCCTGAAGATCAGTTTCAACACTAGCTCTGTTGGTGTGTTTAATCTCTTCTGACCCCCTGTGGTTGTGCCACAGAGCCCCCAGAGCTGATCCTGGATGCTGCGATGACCCGTGAGGTGAAGGCCATGGCTGGAACTCACATCTCCCTGATGGCTGAGATCAAGGGCATCCCCTTCCCAAGCGTCTCGTGGAAGAAGAACGAGGCCGAGGTGCCCACCAGAGCTGACATCGAGGTCAACCAGAGCGGAACCAAGCTGGAGATGAGGTTCTGTAACCGTGACGACTGTGGAGATTACACCCTGACTGTGGAGAACCCGGCCGGATCCAAGACCGTGACCTGCACAGTCTTGGTCCTGAGTAAGAGACCAACCAGATTACATGATTCACTTTAGTTAGTTAAATGTGGCATAATGTAAATACTGAACGTATTTGGCGATGGGAAAAAGGTGAACTGGTTTCAAATAAAGCGAGTTAAAGTGCATAGTGCCTTACTAAATATATGATATCTCCATATGATATACTGGTGCACGCTTTTATCCAAAGCGTCTTCCAATACATTATAAGCATGGGTGGCTCCAGTGGGAATCGAACGCCTACCCTTGGCAGTGGTAATGCCTTGCTCTATGCTCTAACAGGCTGCTTGTGTTTTCCAGACAAGCCCGGTCCCATCCAACACCTGCGTGTGACCGACGTGAGGAGCGACTCCGCCTACCTGTCCTGGAAGGACCCAGAGGACAACGGCGGCACCCGCATCACTAACTTTGTGGTGGAGAAGAAGGACGCAGCCTCTGCCCAGTGGGTGCCCGTCTGCTCCTCTTCTAAGAAGCGCAGCATGACGGCCAAACACCTGATGGAAGGAACGGCCTACCTGTTCCGCGTGGCTGCTGAGAACCAGTTCGGCAGGAGTGAATATGTGGAGACACCAAAGTCCATCAAGGCCATGAACCCCCTGTGTGAGTAACACAATGCACACTGGTGATCCATGGCATTTATTCATGGGTAGGATACTTGGACGTATCTGTGGTCTAATGTAATATCATGTCTGTGGCTCCTCAGTCCCACCAGGCCCACCCAAGGACCTGCATCACGTCGATGTCGACAAGACTGAGGTGTGGCTGGTCTGGAACTGGCCTGACCGCAATGGAGGAAGTAACATCACTGGCTTCCTGGTTGAGTACCAGGAGGAGGGAGAGAGGGAATGGGATGAGTGGAAGACCGTCAGCATCCCTGAGAGTCATGTGACTGGCCTGGAGGAGGGAAAGACCTATCGTTTCCGTGTGAGAGCTGAGAATGCCATCGGCCTCAGCAGACCCGACACCACCGTTCCCATCCTCTGCCAGGAAAAACTGGGTGAGACATCACGCAACCTAACTCTTAACCCTACCCTCCTAACCCTTATCTTCTTCATCCTTTTTATATCATAACCACACAGATGTAATCACTTAATTTATATAACTTCAGTGTAGTTACAAGTGTCTGTGTTTGTCCAGTTGCTCCCCTCATTGAGGTGGACGTTAAGCTGATTGAGGGCATCATCGTCAAGGCCGGCACCACCATCAGGCTGCCAGCCATCATGAGAGGAATGCCAGTTCCCACCGCTAAGTGGTGCATCGATGGAGAGGAGATCACCACTGGGGGTAACATCAAGATAGACACTGACAACTTCTCTACTGTGCTCAGCATCAACGACTGTACCAGAAACCACACTGGCAGCTATCTGCTGACAGTGTCCAACCCGGCCGGAAGCAAGACTGTGGCGCTCAGTGTCACCGTTCTGGACGTTCCCGCTGCTCCCATTGGACCCGTGAATATCCTGGAGGTGACTCCAGACTCCATGGAGATCGAATGGCGTCCTCCCAAAGATGATGGTGGCAGCCCAGTCACCAACTACATCGTTGAGAAGAGAGAATCCAACAAGGAGACCTGGGGAGGAGTCAGCTCTGGCAGCACTGCCACCAAACTCAAGATCTCCCGTCTGCAGAAGGGAGCAGAGTACGTGGTTCGAATCCGTGCTGAGAATAAAATGGGTATTGGTGCTCCTCTGGAGAGCAAGCCCACCGTCGCCCAGCACTCATTTGAGGCCCCAAGCCACCCTGGTAAACCACATACCTCGGATATTGCAGAGGACGCAGTCACGGTTGGCTGGACCATGCCTTTGTCTGATGGCGGCAGCCAGATCACTGGCTACATAATTGAACGGCGACACATTGGAGGAAAGTGGATCCGTGTGAACAAGACACCCTGCAAGGACCTCAGGTACAGAGTTCTGGGCCTGTTTGAAGGCAACGACTATGAGTTCAGAGTATTCGCTGAAAATATTGCTGGATTCAGTGGTCCCTCTCCTGTCTCGGACCCCTGCAAGCCTTGCAGGCCCATCACTGTACCAAGCCCCCCAGTCAACCCCAAGGTCAAGGACTACAGCAAGACCACAGCTGACCTGGTGTGGACCAAACCTAACAAAGACGGAGGTAGCCCCATCCTGGGCTACACGGTGGAGATGAAGAAGGCTGATAGTGAGGAGTGGAAGAAGGTGAACCTGGATGACTTCATCAAACAGTGTGCCTACAGAGTCAAGGGCCTGGAGGAAGGGCTGGAATATAGATTCAGAGTCTTTGCCTCCAATATGATCGGAGACGGAGAATCCCGAGAGATCCCAGAGTCCATCACTGCTCAGGACATCCTCATTCCACCTGAGCTAGAGATGGAGGCTACCTGCCGCGATCGCCTCACTGTGCGCGTCGGACACAACATCAACATCACAGGCTACGTCAAGGCTCGTCCAGACCCTGAGGTCCTGTGGTCCAAGGGAGAGACTGTTCTGGAAAACACCAAACGCATCACCATCACCCAGAACTTCCCAGTGGTCCACATGAAGATCAAGGAGGCCACCAGAGCCGACCACGGCCAGTACATCCTGAAGGCATCCAATGAGGGTGGCGAAGCCTCCTGCATCATCACAGTCAACGTCCTGGACCGACCCGGCCACTGTCAGAACCTCCACCTCACCTACGCCACCAAGGGCTCCTGTATGGTCAACTGGGAAGCTCCAAAAGACAACGGTGGCTCTGAGATCACCAACTACATTGTGGAGTGTCGTGAGCCTAGCATCAGCTTGTGGTCTATGATCTCATCCACCTGCACCAACCGCATGATCAAGGCCAAGCTCATGGAAGGACATGAGTACCTGTTCCGTGTCTGTGCTGAGAACAAGATCGGCCCAGGGCCCACCGTGGAGACCAAGAAGCCCCTGCTGGCTATCGACCCCATTGAGAATCCTGGAGAGCCTGAGAATTTCAGGGCCACTGATATTGGCAAGAACCACGTTTACCTCAGATGGAGGAAACCTGATTTTGATGGCGGCAGCCCCAACATCTCCTACAACCTGGAGTGTAAGGTGAAGGATGGCGAGGAGTGGGAGAAACTCAATGCTGGTTCTCTCACCAACACATTCTTCATGGCCAACAAATGCACTGAGAACCAGACCTACACCTTCAGGTCTGTTGCAGCATTTGTCCATTAATAGTTTAAACTGCTGTGGCATTATTTTAACTATATACCATTATAGCCTAATATAATAGTCTAATCTAATAAGTCATGTTTATCATGTTTTTTAATATTTATTTTCATTTCTTATTCAGGGTGCAGACAGTCAACGAGGGTGGGGAGAGTGGCTGGGTGAAGCTCTGTGATATTTTGGTGAGGGAGGAGATCCAGAAGCCAGTGATCGACCTGAAGCTGGCAGGAACAGTGACTGTGAAGGCCGGAGAGTCTGTCAGGATGGAGGCTGGCCTGAGAGGAAAACCCCAACCAGAGGTCAAGTGGGTCAAGGACAAAGCAACAGGAGACAACCCTAGAATGAGCTATGAGACCGGCACTGACTACTCCAAGTTCCTCTTGACCAAGTCCAAACGTACAGACACCGGCAAGTATGTGATCAGTGCTACCAACTCAGCGGGCAGCTTCACAGCGTACGCTAACATCAACGTGCTGGACATCCCTGGGCCCGTGAGGAACCTCAGGATTACCGGGATTGGAGCTGACAAGTGCAGAGTGATCTGGGACGGTCCGGAGGATGACGGTGGATGTGAGGTAGACAGCTACATTCTGGAGAAGTGTGAGACCAGAAGAATGGTCTGGTCTACATACTCTGCCTCTGTGGTGACTCCTTACTGCAACGTTACCCGCCTGGTGGAGGGCAATGAGTACATCTTCAGAGTGAGAGCTGAGAACAAGATGGGCACAGGCCCAGCCATGGACAGCAAGCCTGTCACCGTCAAGACCCAGTTCAACAAACCTGGACCTCCTGAGGCCCCTGATGTCTCCAAGGTAGGATAAAGAAGCCCTGTTGTAGAGTCTGTTGTGACGGGCACTCACAATGTCTTTTTGTATTATACTGCAAAAGTAAAACACTTTCCACTCATCATCAATGAGACCACGATGCTGCTAATAAATAGCAAGACTGACACCCGTGTGCTTCTCCTCCAGGTGGGCAGAGAGGAGATGACTGTTGTCTGGGCTCCTCCGGAGAACGATGGAGGAAAGTCGATCACCGGCTACATCCTGGAGAGGAAGGAGAAGAGAGCTGTGCGCTGGGTTCCCTGCACCAAGAGTGCCATCTCAGAGAGACGCATGAAGGTGACCAACCTCATCCCCAACCATGAGTACCAGTTCAGAGTCAAGGCTGAGAACGAGGTGGGCCTGGGAGAGCCCAGCAAGCCCTGCAGACCTGTGGCTGCCAAGGATCCAATCGGTGGGTAATCGCTGAGAAATGAACACATAGATGAGCTCATGTTATTTTCTGTTCATTGCATGTATCTGCTGGATAAATTCATTATGACTAATTCTATTCTATTGTATTCTATTATCTGTGCTGCCCTTAGAGCCCCCTGGCCCCCCTGCATTCCTGAAGGTGGCTGACAGCACCAAGACCTCCATCACTCTGAGCTGGTCCAGACCTGTGTACGATGGTGGCGCTCCCATCATCAACTACAGCCTGGACCTGAGGCTGAAGAGCGATGCCGACCCAGAGAAGCCCTCTGAGGGCTGGAAGAGGATCGACACCCACGGCCCGCTGGTCCTCACCGAGTTCACCATCGTACAGCTGGACGAGAAGCTGGAGTATGACTTCAAGGTGTCTGCCCAGAACCAGGTGGGCTGGGGACGCCACGCGTACCTGAGGGAGGCCGTCTCCCCCAAAGAGATCCTGGGTGAGACAGTTGTTGATTTGCACTATCACACTTTCCTGCAAATATTGTTTATGCACAATTGTTATTGATTAGAGAAGACGTGACCTGACTCTGGATTGTGTTTCCATGACATCAGAGGCCCCAGAGGTCGACCTGGATGCCAGTCTGAGGAAGGGCTTGTCTGTCAGGGCCGGATGTCCCATCAGGCTGTTTGCGGTCATCCGAGGTCGACCTGCGCCCAAGGTGACCTGGAAGCGATTGGGTGTGGACAACGTGGTCCGCAGAGGTCATGTCGATCAGGTGGACTCCATGTCCTTCCTGGTCATCCCTGAGAGCACCAGAGAGGATTCTGGAAGGTATTCTCTGTCCCTGTCCAACTCTGCTGGAGAGAAGGCTGTGTTCGTCCGCGTCAAAGTCCTGGGTAAGAAACAGAGCTGTTGTGAAATACAACAGCAAACACCTCTACAGCAGTGTTTATTTGAAAGGCTCCTTCATGGAATATGTATTGTGTGTTTGACAGACACTCCTGGACCTGTTGGCGGTCTGGACGCAACTAATGTCACCAAGACTACTGCTCAGCTGTCCTGGCTTCCTCCAGAGAATGATGGCGGCAGTCAGATCCTCAACTACATTGTGGAGAAGCGTGAGGTGGACAGGAAGACCTGGAACAAGTGCAGCGAGGATCTGAAGAAGACCAGCTTCAAGGTCACCAACCTGAGCCCCGGCATCGAGTACTACTTCAGAGTCATGGCCTGCAACAAGTACGGCATCGGTGTCCCTCAAGACTCCCCCAGGTCCTACCTGGCTGTGGACCCCATCAGTAAGTGTAGGGCTGCTCAGGTAGCATCAAAACACTTTTACCATGCTTTAACATCATGTCTGTTTTAATGTTGCTAAGATGAGTACAGTTCCATTGTTTTCTATCCTAAAAATTCAATTATAGCCGTTATTTTTCATCCACAAATTTCTTGTGAATGAATTCACAATTGTCTTGGCTGTCGTTTTGACTATTTTACTCTTCACTAGTTACTGTTATTTATTTGTTTTGATGAGTGCAGTCTTGAACATAGCTTGTATTCCTCTATTCCTAATCCTACACCATGTGACCAGGTGAACCAGACCCTCCTAAGAAGATGGAAGTGTTGGAGATCACCAAGAACAGCGCCACACTGGGCTGGCTGAAGCCCCTCCGAGACGGAGGAGCCAAGATCAACGGCTACGTGGTGGACTACAAGGAGGAAAGCTCTGCCGAGGACAAGTGGACCCCCTACGCTGTGGTCAAAGACCTGACCATTGTGGTGGTGGGGCTGAAGGAGGGAACCAAGTACAAGTTCAGAGTCGCTGCCAGGAACTCTGTCGGTGTCAGCCTGGCCCGAGAGGCGGAGGGCGTGTTCGAAGTCAAGGAGCAACTCAGTGAGTTCACATGCATTTCACATACACACTGAGGTAGACACACTTCACATGCACACTACATACACAGTACATAGACACACCATTACATATGCAATTCATAGACACCAGGCTTCATCTGGGCCCATGACTATACATATACAAGAGATCAAGTTTTAAGAAACAGGGCTGTAACATTTCCTTCCGTTTCTGTACCCAGTGGCTCCTAAGATCATCATGCCGGACATCGTGACAGTGAGGGCTGGATCTAAGTTGGTGCTTGAAGCCATCGTGGCTGGAAAACCTGCTCCAATCTGCAAATGGAAACAAGGTAGCGAGGATGTCCTGACGTCAGACCGCCTGTCTGTTGTTAAGACTCCGACCACCTGTACTCTGACCATCAAGAATGTAAACAGGACTGACAGCGGCTACTACAGCCTGTCTGCTGAGAACAGCACATCCAAGATCAACCAGATCCTCAAAGTCGTCGTCATGGGTCAGTAGTACCCATCACTATAAAGTCTTAGTCTGGTATATTTTAGTCATAGCAGTTGATTTAACATGGCTGCCCTCTGGTCCTCTCAGACATCCCTGGTCCCCCTGAGGGACCCCTGGAGGTGACGGAGCTGGACATGGATGCCTGCACCCTGCTGTGGAACCCTCCTCAGGAGGACGGAGGCAGCAACATCACCAACTACATCATTGAGAAGTGTGACGTGAGTCAGGGAGACTGGCACACCGCCTCCACCTCCTGTACCAAATGCAGCTTCCGGGTCACCAAACTCACCCCTGGGAAAGAGTATGGCTTCCGTGTTCGCGCTGAAAACCGCTTCGGCATCTCCCAGCCCATCTATTCAGAGAGGACCGTGGCCAGGTATCCATTCGGTGAGTCATTTATTTGGTCTTCCTAATGTGTGAAATATATTCAGTAAAAAGTATTTACAGTATAAATATTTATACCTCAATGTACATGTGCGAATGTTCACTTCTCCAGATCCTCCCAGTGAGCCCAGAAACTTCCAGATCAATAAGATCAGCAAGGACTACGTCATCCTGTCCTGGGAGAAGCCCAGCAGCGATGGCGGCAGCCCCATCACCGGCTACTGCATAGAGAGGAAGGAGAGGAACAGCCTGCTCTGGGTCAAGGCCAACGAATCTGTGGTGAAATCCACCCAGTACACCTGCTCTGGCCTCATCGAGGGCCTGGAGTACACCTTCAAAGTGTCCGCCATCAACCAGGCTGGACAGGGCAAGCCCTGCAAACAGACCGACTTCATTACAGCCAGAACAGCCGTCGGTATGCACTGGCCTCTTTTTAAGGGGTGTATTCCTCTAGTTGTATATCTGCTCTGGTATCAGATAGGGTTTCTGACTCTAGTTGTATATCCGTATTGTCTCGTTCCCTCCAGAACCACCAGGTAAACCAGAGCCCATGGACGTCACCAAATCCACCGTCTCATTGGTCTGGAGCCGTCCCAAACACGATGGAGGCAGCAAGCTGATTGGTTACTACGTAGAGTACATGAAGATCCCTGAGGATAAGTGGACGCGCTGCAACGCTAACTGCATGAACATCCAGACAGAGGACTACGTGGTGAGTGGCCTGCAGGAGGGACAGCAGTATCAGTTCCGCATCATCGCCAAGACGGCCATCAACATCAGCCAGCCCTCGGAGCTGTCCGACCCCATCCCTGTCATTGCAGAGAATGGTACGCGGTTTAATATAATCTAATTATTTCTTACTTTTTATAAGGAAACTTATTTTGTGAGTGTGTTTAAATTTGACTTAAAATAAGTTTAAACAAAACACTGAAATCATCTGTTTTGCTACATATGCCCACCTTGAGCATCCATTAATAAAGTTGTTCCTCTGTCTGTTAGTTACTCCCCGTGTAGAGCTAGGTCTCAACATGAAGAACCTGATTGTGGTGAAGGCTGGAGACAACATCTTCCTGGACGCTGAGGTGTTCGGTAAACCCCTGCCTAAGGTGAGCTGGAAGAGGGATGGAGCTCCTCTCGTCCTGGCCGAGGGCATGAAGATGAGCCAGAAGAAACATGTCCACCTGCTGGAGCTCTACTCCGTCACCAGGAAGGAGTCTGGGGACTACACCATTACTGCTGAGAACATCAATGGCTCCAAATATGCCACCATCAAGGTCAAGGTGTTAGGTACGATCTCCACCCAACATCGTCCATCGTCACAACATAAGCTAAAATACAAGGGCTAAGTACTCTGAACTCGAGGGTGGCTTTATGTATTATTTAAAGCTCCATGAGATAACTCTTTTTGCTATACATTTATTAATTGGCCTTTGCAAGACCAAAACAAATATTTTCGTGACATGAGACCGCATGAGACCCTGTGAATTTATTATTGTACTGTGTACTGGCTAGTACAGTGGTGGGAAATCTTGTCGTCGCAAGGGAAGTGACGCGTTTTACGTGTCGTATCACATGATCAAGAAGACAACATCCCCTGAGAAATCCACAGGATGCTGATTCCCAAGATTCTGATGCTTGCATGTCTTGTTGTGTAGGTAGCTGGAGGATAAAATAGCCTCGCTCAGTTCCAGTTGGCCTACTGTGATGGAACAGCATTACCTGTCAGTACATCATGACAGGCAATGTCATGTTATATCGAATCTTTACAATAGCGTTTGCAATGTCCATATACTTTACTAATAGACTGAAAATGTTGCTTAATGTAATTTACCTACATGCACATAAAAGAAGACCGGGTTAGTTACCTGAAGCCATCCTTCCAGCTCTGTACTACGTACTCTAGTCTGCTCCACGTGTTTGTTACGTCATTACAGCCACCTTCTTAAAACGCACTGCAGTTTTTTATCACGACCAGAGTGGCCGCCGAAGTGCCGAGTTATCTTTAACGACTTGTGTCTCCCTCCAGACAAACCGGGTCCTCCCGCCTCGGTGAAGATCGGCAAGGTGTTTGCCGACCACGTGAAGATCCGCTGGGAGCCACCCGTGGCCGACGGCGGTTCTGAGATCACTAACTACATCATCGACAAGAGAGAGACGAGCAGGGCCAACTGGGCGCTCGTCAGCTCCAACATCCACGGCCACTCCACCGACAGCAACGTGGAGAAACTCATCGAGGGCCACGAGTACGAGTTCAGAGTCAGCGCTGAGAACCAGTACGGAGTGGGAGACGCCGTCGTGACCGGCCCCATCATGGTCAAGAACCCATACGGTAATAACATGTTCACAACTTTACAGCTCTCCTCAAGGGAGATGTACCATCAGAGATGATGTGTAGGGTTATACTGTACTGCTGAGAGCTTCGGTGTAGGGTTAGAGATAGGGTGTAGGGTTAGAGATAGGGTGTAGGGTTAGAGATAGGGTGTAGGGTTATACTGTACTGCTGAGAGCTAGGGTGTAGGGTTAGAGATAGGGTGTAGGGTTATACTGTACAGCTGAGAGATAGGGTGTAGGGTTATACTGTACAGCTGAGAGATAGGGTGTAGGGTTAGCGATAGGGTGTAGGGTTATACTGTACAGCTGAGAGATAGGGTGTAGGGTTAGAGATAGGGTGTAGGGTTATACTGTACAGCTGAGAGATAGGGTGTAGGGTTAGAGATAGGGTGTAGGGTTATACTGTACAGCTCTTGGATCAGTCTGCTGATGATGTCTTCGGTGGGTTTCTCTCTCTCCAGATGTACCAGGTCCCTGTGACCCCCCAGTCATAACCAATATCACCAAGGACTCCATGACGGTCAGCTGGAAGGCCCCTGCCAACGACGGCAAGGCCACCATCCTGGGATACATGATAGAGAAACGCGAGGCCACAGAACTGACTTGGGCCAAGGTCAACCGCAGACCTGTTATTGACCGGACCATCAAGGCTGTCCAGCTGACCGAAGGGTCAGAGTACGAGTTCAGAGTCATCGCCATGAACAAAGCCGGCCTGGGAAAACCCAGCGATGCGTCTAATGCCGCCCTGGCTGTAGACCCCGTCTGTAAGTCAAATGGTTTGGTTTATAGGTTTATCAAATGTGTCAATTCTGTCATCTACTACTACTCATCATATTATGGGTAGTAGTAGTAGAGTCATAGTGCTCGTGATAGATAGCAGTACTATATATTGGTATTTTAAGCCATGCTCAACAGAATTCATATCAATGTTATCCTCTCTGCCTATTCCAGATCCTCCTGGCCCCCCTGCCTTCCCCAAGGTGGTTGATTCCACAAAGAGTTCCATCAGTTTGACTTGGACCAAACCAGCTTACGATGGGGGTTGTGAGATCATCGGATATCTGGTAGAGTGCAAGCGAGCTGAGGCTGAGGACTGGACCAAGTGTAATCTTCCCAAAAAGCTCCAGGCCACCAAGTTCCTGATGACTGGCCTTATGGACAGCACTGAGTACCAGTTCAGAGTGATGGCTGTTAACAGGATTGGATACAGCGAGCCCAGCGAGGTCCCAGGGAACCACATGCCCAAGGACATCCTCAGTAAGTTCTACTTCGTTGTGATACGTGAGCTGTTGTTGTAGGCGCTGTGCTTTAATCAGAGAACATGCTGTGCCATGTCTTGCAGTCGCTCCAGAGGCTGAGTTGGACGCTGACCTGCGTAAAGCCTTGGTCCTGAGAGCAGGCGTCACCATGAGGCTCTATGTTCCTCTGAGAGGACGACCCGCCCCCAAGGTCACCTGGACCAAGGTGGGTGCCAACCTGAAGGAGAGGCAGGGTGTGCTCATCAGGAGCTCAGATTGGGACACGCTGCTGCTGATTGAAGACGTCAACAGATACGACGCCGGAAAGTACGTTTTGTCCCTGGAGAACAGCAGCGGCTCCAAGAGCTACACTATCATCGTCAAGGTCCTCGGTAAGAGCATTCATGACTGGCTGCAAACTATTCTGTCTACAGCTAATTGATGGCTGCTAATTCTACAATTAATTAACTGCAAGAAAATATAAAATGAAATGAATGTTTAGTCTATTCTGACTTGTAGGGTACATAACACCCCCCATACTTATTCCTCACTGTTCAGTTAAAAGGACATAACGTAAACGTTCCTCTCTTAGCTACTCCTGGACCTCCAGCCAACCTGGTTGTCAAGGAGACTTCCAGAAGCCACGCCTTCATCTCCTGGGAACCCCCTCTGATCGACGGTGGAGGCCCAGTGAAGAGCTACATTGTGGAGAAGCGTCTGGCGGAGAGGAAGGCGTGGACCTGTGTCGCTACAGACTGTCACAAGACCTCGTTCAGGATCACCAACCTGGAAGGGGGGCAGGCCTACTGCTTCAGGGTGCTGGCTGAGAATGCCTACGGCATCGGAGAGGCCTGCGAGGTGCCTGGCTCCGTCAGAGCCTCAGGTAAAACCACAAGGATCACGGTTTTGTGAAACTTACGCGTGTACTTGCTTACTACGGCTTTAATTGCCTTTGACTACAAATTAAAATGTGAATGACAAAATAACAGAATATGAAAAAAAACTACATTTGAATGTATGAACATGAATATGAAAGGAAAATGATGGGTAAGGTCAGTGATTATGATGCTCACCACTTGGCTACATGTCTGATCTTCGTCCCATGATTACCTTACCTCAGAACAACCTGGCCCGGTGTCAGAATTCAAACCTCAGAAGATTACCAATGACTCCGTGACCCTGGGCTGGAAGAAGCCCATCAGTGATGGAGGCAGCCACATCACCTCCTACATCTTAGAGCAGAGCGAGGGGGAGGAGAAGTGGAAACTGCTGGAGAAGGGGAAGAACATGTACTACACCCTGGGAGAGCTGACGGAGGGTAAAGAGTACTCCTTCAGAGTCAAGGCTCTCAATGAATCTGGGGAAGGACCCCCTACTGAGCTGACCATCGTGGCCAAGGACCAGATTGGTAAGATCATCTTGGTTCACCAAAGCTTTATTCTTTGGATTTTTGTTGATGACCCATTTCAGATGATGTTCAGTGTTTCTTCTGTTTATAAAAGGTATTATGTTAATATTGCTCTGTGTTCCTCTTGACTTCCAGTTCCACCTGGCTGCGACTTGAGTGGTCTGCATGATCTGACCTACGTGGCCAAGGAGGGCAGCACCATGCGCATCAACATCCCTCTGATGGGCATCCCGTATCCCACGGCAACCTGGAAGAAGGGAGACACTGCCCTGGGAGACACCGGCAGGATGTGTGTGGAGGCATCTCAGGGCGTCACCACCCTGCTCATCAGAGACTGCCAGAGGACCGATGCCGAAACCTACACCATCACAGCCAAGAACACCGCCGGCTCCAAGGACTGCAAGTTTAGCCTGAAGGTGATGGGCCGGCCGGGGGTCTGCACAGGACCCATCAAGTTTGACGAGATCACGGCTGACGGCATCACCCTGGAGTGGGGTCCACCTAAGGACGACGGGGGTGCAGAGGTGTCTAACTACATTGTAGAGAAAAGGAGGACCACGGACAACAAGTGGGCCACCGTGGCCTCGGCCATCCAGAAGAACACCATGAGGGTGATCAGGCTCCATGATGGCATAGAGTACATCTTCAGAGTGTTCGCAGAGAACAAATACGGAGTTGGAGAGTATCTGAGATCAGATCCAGTCGTTGCCCAGCATCCATTCAGTGAGTAACTTTGAACCCAACATGATCTTCATCCAATTGATTTACATGAGGAATGCTGTAATGATGTTCTAAATGTCTCTGTTGTTCTGTGCTTGTTCTCTAGATGTTCCCGAAGCTCCTGCTCCTCCACAGATCATCAGCATCCGCCAGGAGTCTGCCATCCTGACCTGGACTGACCCCAAAGACTCTGGGGGCTCCCCAATCACTGGTAACATAACATAACTATTCATTATTGCCGGTAATATATAATGATTAATTATTACTAATAATGTATAGTGATTAATTATTACTAATAATATGCAGTGATTCATTATTACTTATAATGTATACTGTAAGTCGTCAGTTTACTTGATTGACCAAGATAAATTAACTGTGTGTGTGTGTATGTGTGTGTGTGTGTGTAGGATACCATGTGGAGTTTAAAGAGAGGAACAGCCTGATGTGGAAGAGGGCCAGTAAGACTCCTCTGAGGGTGAAGGAATGCAGGGTCACCGGTCTCATTGAGGGGCTGGAGTACGAGTTCCGGGTCATGGCCATGAACGTGGCTGGCCTGGGCAAAGCCAGCAGGGTGACTGAAGCTGTGGTCGCCCTGGATCCTATCGGTGAGTTCACTGCTTAGGTTTTAAAATATAAGGTTGGCTCACCCTGCTAGTGTGCTACCCACACATGTAATAGGACGTTCCTATGATGCATGTCATTCCCTCTCTTCTTCAACCCACTTTGCTGTCCCCAGGGCCCTGTCCATAAAGGCACAGAAGCCCCTAAAGCAGGTATATATAAATGCTGATGTATATGTGATTGGTTCTCTCCCAGATCCTCCGGGCAAGCCTGATGTGATCAACATCACCAGGACCTCAGTGACTCTGATGTGGACGGCGCCCAAGTACGACGGCGGCCACAAGCTGACAGGGTACCTGGTCGAGAAGCTGGAGGCCGGAACAAAGACCTGGGCCAAGGCCAACCACGTCAACATCCAGGGCTGTGCCTTCACCGTCACCGACCTGAAGGAGGGAGCTCAGTATGAGTTCAGGATTAGAGCTAGGAACGCTGCTGGAGCCGTCAGTGCTGCCTCCGAACCCACAGAGCTGCTCACCTGCAAGGACGAATATGGTAGGAGAGAGAGCATCTACATTCATAGTGTTAACAATACATGGACACATCGTAATGAGATAAAGCATCTTAATATAGTGGATATACATTCGTACTGTTAACAATACATGGGTACACAGTAATCAACTTGCTGTTCTTCTGTGTGCTACAGAGCCTCCATCCATCACCATCGACCCAGAGATGAAAGATGTTTCTGTGAGGGCAGGCGACACAATCGTCATCTCTGCCTCCAAGATCCTTGGTAAACCTCCCCCCACAGCTGTGTGGTCCAAGGCTGGTCGTGAGTTCAAGAACTCTGACATTGTCACCATCACCAGCACCCCCACCGCCTCCACCATGTCCATCAAGTACGCCAGCAGGAAGAACACAGGAGAGTACACCATCACCGCCAGCAACCCCTTCGGTATCAAGGAAGACCACATCAAGGTCAAAGTCCTGGACATCCCCGGACCTCCAGGCCCAATTGAGGCCAGCAACATTTCAGCTGAGAAGTGTACCCTGACTTGGCTTCCACCTGATGAAGATGGAGGCTGCTCCATTAAATGCTACGTCCTGGAGAAGAGAGAGACCAGCCGCCTACTGTGGACCAAGCTAGCCGAAAATGTCATGGATTGCAGACATGTGGCAAGCAAGCTGATCAAGGGCAATGAGTACATCTTCAGAGTGTCTGCTGTCAACCAGTATGGCACTGGAGACTCCATGCAGTCTGACCCAATCAAAATGATTGACAGTTACCGTAAGTATAAACTATTACGCTTGTGTAAATGCTACATTAGGAGGTGTGATTTTCCAATCCGATCATGAATATCTATCTAACATTCTGTCATCTAAGGAAGAATGGTTTTGTTCTTCCCCCAGGCCCACCCGGCCCACCATCAATCCCAGAGATTGATAACATCAGCCGAAACTCTGTCACCATTTCGTGGAAGAGACCAATCATGGACGGAGGAAGTGACATCAGAGGATATTGTGTGGAAAGGAAGGAGAAGAAAGGAATGCGCTGGGTGAGAGCATGTAAGAGGACAGTCCCTGACCTGCGTTTTAAGGTGCAGGGTCTGAGTGAGGGAGTTGAGTACGAGTTCAGAGTGACTGCAGAGAACAAGGCTGGCTTTGGAGCACCCAGTGAGCCTTCTCACCCAGTTATGACCAAGGATATCGTATGTAAGTAAAACTCAACTTCATGTCTCAAACTTTAACCTAACTGACCAAAATGGCATATTTATTTATTCAAAATTATACTAAATACATATTTTTTACTTCACGTCAGATCCACCTGGTCCTCCATCCAACCCCAGAATCACAGACACCACAAGAACTACGGCCACATTCAGCTGGGGTCGCCCTCATTATGATGGAGGTCTGAATGTGGATGGATACATTGTTGAGTACAAGAAGCAGGGACACGATGACTGGGAAACAGCGACACAGACGCTTCTTAGAATCACAGAATATGTTATTGGCAACCTCCAGAAGGGAGGAAAGTACCACTTCAGAGTCAGAACTGTGAACTCTGAGGGAGTCGGGGAACCTGCAGAAGTTGAGAAGGTGATCGATCTGATTGATCAGGAAACCCTACCAGACTTTGAGCTTGATGCTGAGCTGAGGAGAACCCTGGTGGTCAGGTGTCGAGCCTCCATACGCCTGTTTGTTCCCATCAAGGGACGTCCCGTTCCTGATGTGACCTGGAGTAAAGATGACACCAACTTGAAGATGCGTGCTCACATTGACACCACAGAGTCCTATACACTGCTGGTCATCCCTGACTGCACCAGATATGATGCTGGCAAATATAACCTCTGCCTGGAAAATGTTGCTGGAAAGAAGACTGGCTTTGTGAACGTCAAGGTTCTGGACACACCCGGACCCCCCATCAACCTCATACCCAGAGAAATCACGAAGAGTAGCATCACCCTACAATGGGAATTCCCGATCATCGATGGTGGATCTAAGATTCACAACTACATCATTGAGAAGAGAGAGGCTACCAAGAAAGCCTTCACAGTCCTAAGCACTAAATGGCAGAAATGTTCCTTCAAGATCCCTGAGTTGGAAGAGGGCTCTCACTACTACTTCCGTGTGTCTGCTGAAAATGACCTCGGAGTGGGTGAGCCTGCTGAAACCCCTGAGCCCATCCGGGTGTCCCAGGCCCCCTCAGCTCCTGAGGATCTGTATGTCACAGATGTATCCTCAGACAGTGCTAGCCTGGCCTGGACCAAGCCCCTGCACGACGGTGGTACCTTGATCACAGGATACGTCATTGAAGCACAGAAGAAGGACACAGACCAATGGGTCCACGTGGCTGCCATCAAGGCCCTGGACTACATTGTCACGGATCTGACTGAGGGTGCAGAATACATCTTCCGCATAATGGCGGTTAATGCATCAGGCAGGAGCGATCCTCGTGAAAGCAGGCCAGCCATAATTAAAGAACAGACAAGTGCACCATCATTCGACCTGCGTAGCGTCTACCAGAAGACTGTGATTGCTAAGGCTGGGGACAGAGTCAAGGTGGAGATCCCAGTGCTTGGCAAACCCAGACCTGTTGTTTCCTGGAAGAAGGAAGACACAGCGTTGAAGGAGACACAGAGGATCAACACAGAAACCACGGCTACCTCCACAATACTCAATATTAATGAAATCAAGAGGACAGATGGAGGCCAGTATTCCATCATTGGAAAGAACCTCCTGGGCACCGTCACTGAAACCATCACAGTCCTCGTCCATGATATTCCTGGGCCTCCCACTGGACCCATCAAGATAGAAGAGGTATCATGTGATTATGTTCTCCTATCCTGGGAGGCACCAGAGAACGATGGAGGGGTTCCCATCAACAACTACATTGTTGAGATGAGGGAGACCATCGGCACCTCCTGGATGGAGCTTGCGGCTACAGTTATTCGTACCACATTCAAAGCAGCCCGCTTGACGACAGGAGTACAGTATCAGTTCCGTGTCAAGGCCCAGAACAGATATGGCATTGGACCCTCCATTGTTTCTGAGTCAGTTGTTGCTGCATATCCATTCAGTGTGCCGGGCCAGCCGGGTACACCAGCTGTAACATCTTTCAACAAGGACTCCATGACTCTGAGCTGGAATGAGCCCTCCTCAGACGGAGGCAGCCCGATCCTGGGCTACCACATGGAGAGGAAGGAGAAGAACAGCATTCTGTGGCAGAAGATCAGCAAGGCATTGGTTGTTGGAAATATCTTCAAATCAACAGGCCTTGTCGATGGTATCGCATATGAATATCGTGTCATTGCTGAAAACATGGCTGGCTTGAGCAAAGCTAGCAAGCCCTCCGAGACCATGTATGCTCTGGACCCCATCGACCCCCCAGGCAGACCTGTGGCTCTGAACGTCACCAGACACGAAGTGACTGTCTCATGGACAAAACCAGAGGGAGATGGTGGATTCTCCATCACTGGATACACAGTAGAAAGAAGAGAGCTCCCCAATGGACGCTGGCTTAAAGCTAATTTCAACAACATCCTGGAGACTATTTACACGGTCAGTGGTCTGACTGAAGATGCCACTTATGAGTTCCGTGTGTGTGCCAGAAACTCTGCAGGAGCTGTGAGTGCCCCATCACAACCATCAGAGGAGATCACATGCAGAGATGACATTGAGGAACCCAGGCTTGATATTGACTCTTCCTACAGCAGCACGGTTGTGGTCATGGCAGGAGAGGTGTTCAAACTGGAGGCCAATGTGACCGGTAGACCTATCCCCTCTTTGGTATGGTCCAAAGATGGTAGAGAGCTTCAGGACACAGCCAAACTGGAAATCAAGTCCTTTGACTTCCACACTACTCTGGTGAGCAAGGACTCCTTAAGAAGAGATGGTGGAGCCTTTACTCTGACCGCAAGTAACCCGGGTGGCTTTGCCAAGTTTACATTCAATGTTAAGGTGCTTGACAGACCTGGACCGCCGGACTGTCTCACTGTGTCTGACATTGCTGCTGAAAAGTGTGTTCTCAACTGGCTTCATCCCCCACACGATGGTGGTGCTAAGATCGAGTACTTTATCATTCAGAGGCGTGAGACTAGTAGGCTTGCCTGGACCAATGTGGCTACAGACCTTCAAGCCAATAGGTTCAAGGTTACGAAGCTTCTGAAGGGCAATGAGTACGTATTCAGGGTCATGGCCGTAAACAAGTATGGCGTTGGTGAGCCTGTAGAATCAGAAGCAGTTATTTGTGTCAACCCCTACGTTGTTGCTGACCAACCCCAGCAGCCCGAGGTCACTACCATCACCAAGGACTCCATGGTGGTCTGCTGGGAGCGCCCTGAGCATGATGGAGGTAGCAGCATCAACACCTACATTGTGGAGAGGAGAGATAAGACTGGCCTACGCTGGGTCAAATGCAACAAGAGGACAGTAACAGACCTCAGATTCAAGGTGTCCGGCCTTACACCAGGACATGAATATGAATTCAGAATTCTAGCTGAAAACAATGCTGGTTTGAGCCAACCTAGTCCTTCCAGTCCCTTCTACAAAGCCATCGACACCATTTTCCAGCCAGGACCCCCTGGCAACCCCAGAGTGCTGGACACCACCAAGTCCTCCATCACTGTTGCCTGGAACAAGCCTGTCTATGATGGTGGTTCAGAAATCACTGGCTACATTGTGGAGACTTGTCTTCCTGAGGAAGATGAATGGACTATCCACACTCCAAAGAGAGGATGGACTGCCACCTCCTTTACCATCACCAGCCTGAAAGAAAACCAGGAATATAAAATCAACATTTGTGCCACTAACTGTGAAGGTGTAGGAGAGCCAGCCGCCGTGCCTGGAACACCCAAATCTGAGGACAGGCTGCTTCCTCCAGAGATTGAGCTTGGAGCAGAGCTCCGTAAGGTGGTCTGCATCAGGGCCTGCAGCACCCTCAGGCTGTTTGTCCCCATCAAGGGACGACCAGCGCCTGAAGTTAAATGGTCAAGAGAGCATGAGGAATCCCTGGATAAGGCCAACATTGAAATTACTCCTTCCTTCACCACTCTCCAGGTGGAGAACGTGGACAGGTTTGATGGAGGTAAATATATGGTTACTGTTGAGAACGCCTCAGGAAGCAGGACAGCCTTTGTCAACGTCAGAGTGTTCGATACTCCTGGAGCACCTCAGAATCTAGTAATCAAAGAGGTCACCAGAGATTCAGTCTCCCTTTTGTGGGATGCTCCCCTGATTGATGGTGGCTCCAGAGTCCGCAACTACATTGTTGAGAAAAGAGAGTCAACCAGGAAGGCCTACTCAACAGTCTGTGCAAGCTGTCACAAATCCAGCTGGAAAGTTGGAGATCTGGAGGAGGGAAAGCTTTACTTCTTCAGAATCTTGGCTGAAAATGAGTATGGCATCGGTCTCCCAGTAGAGACTATGGAACCAGTTAAAGCATCTGAGAAGCCTCTGCCACCAGGAAAGGTGTCCTTACTGGATGTCACAGGCACAAGTGTCACTCTGTCTTGGGAGAAACCTGACCATGATGGAGGCAGCAGGATAACAGGCTACATTGTTGAGATGCAGGGTAAAGGCAGCGACAAGTGGACCCAAGTTATGGTCTCCAAGTCCAATGAGACAGTTGTGTCTGGCTTGACTCAAGGAGAGGAGTACATGTTCCGTATCTCGGCAACCAACGAGAAGGGAATTAGTGACCCTCGTGCCCTCAGTATGCCGGTTGTGGCTAAAGATCTTGTCATTTCCCCAACCTTCAAGCTGATCTTCACCACGTTCAGTGTACTGGCAGGAGATGATCTGAAGATAGATGTACCATATGCTGCTTGTCCAAAGGCTGCAGTTACTTGGCTCAAGGATGGCGTTGCTCTTAAGGAAACAACTAGAGTCAATGCTGAAGCTTTTGAGAAGAATCTTCACATGGTCATCAGGGAGGCCTGCAGAGATGATGTAGGAACATACACCATTAAATTGAGCAACACTGCAGGAGAGGCTAGTACAGTCATTAGTGTTGTTGTTCTGGATAAGCCTGGTCCACCCACTGGTCCTATCAAACTAGATGAGGTCACAGCTGACAGCCTGGTCTTGTCCTGGAACCCACCAGAATATGACGGAGGCTGCTCCATTAACAACTACGTTGTTGAAAAGAGAGACACATCCACCACTAACTGGCAGATTGTGTCTGCTACAGTTGCGCGAACCACCATTAAAGCAGCTCGTCTCAAGACTGGATCTGAGTACCAGTTTAGGATCGCTGCCGAGAATCGATATGGCAAGTCTTCTGTTCTACTTTCCGAGACAATTGTTGCTCAATATCCATTCGAGGTGCCCAGTCAGCCACGGTCTGTGGAAGTCCAATCGGCCACAAAGGAAAATATGGTGATTGTATGGGAGAAACCTAGCAATGATGGTGGAAGCAAGATTCTAGGCTACCATGTGGAGTTGAAAGAGAGGAATAGCATCCTCTGGGCCAAACAGAACAAACAGATTATCCCAGAGACCAGGTTCAAGGCTGTTGGCCTTGAGGAGGGTATTGAATATGAGTTTAGAGTTTATGCTGAGAACATTGTTGGCCTTAGCAAGGCCAGCAAAGTGACTGAGATGCAAGTCGCCAGAGACCCATGTGACAGCCCTGGAAAGCCAGAAGCTGTTATTGTCACCAGAAACCAGGTGACTCTGAAATGGACCAAGCCTGAGTGTGATGGTGGCAGCAAGGTCACCGGGTATGTGGTGGAGAAGAAGGAGGGAGCAGATGGCCGCTGGATGAAGGCCAGCTTCGCCAATGTTATCGAGACTCAGTTTGTTGTCACAGGCCTGGTGGAGGACCAGCTCTATGAGTTCCGGGTTATTGCCAGGAATGCAGCTGGTGTCATTAGCAAGCCTTCTGACAGCACTGGAAGTATTACTGCGAAGGATGAGGTGGATCCCCCCAAGATTGACCTGGATTCCAAGTACTCCCAGGCTGTAGTGGTAAATGCTGGAGAGACATTTAAACTTGAGGCCGGATTCTTTGGTAAACCTGTTCCCACTGTCCACTGGATGAAAGGCAACCAAGAGATTGCTGAAGCAGCCCGCTTAGAGATTAAGAACACTGACTTTACAACCTGTCTGATCATCAAGGAGGCAATCCGTGTTGATGGTGGCCAATACACATTGCTGGTGAAGAATGTTGGAGGGGAGAAATCTGTGAACATCAATGTTAAAGTTCTAGATAGACCAGGCCCTCCAGCAGGCCCTATCTCCATCTATGGAGTCAGCAATGAGAAGTGCTCCATTGCCTGGAAGTCCCCCCTGCAGGACGGTGGCAGCGATGTTTCCCATTACATCGTGGAGAGGAGAGAGACAAGCAGATTGGTCTGGACTGTTGTTGACCCTAAAGTTCAGACCCTGAACCTCAAGATCACCAAGCTTCTTCCTGGTAATGAGTACATATTCAGAGTGATCCCAGTCAATAAATACGGAATCGGCGAGCCTCTGGAATCTGAGCCAATGATTGCCAGAAACCCATTCGTCACCCCTCACCCACCAACAGAGGTGGAAGTGTCTACCATCACCAAAGACTCCATGGTGGTGACTTGGGAGAGGCCAACAAACGATGGTGGCAATGCCATCCAAGGATACATAGTTGAGAAGCGTGACAAGGAAGGTGTGAGATGGACAAGATGCAACAAGCGCACTGTCTGCGAGCTTCGCTTCAGAGTCACAGGCCTTCTAGAAAACCGCAGCTATGAGTTCCGAGTTTCAGCTGAGAACGCTGCAGGCATTGGCACACCTAGCCCTGCAACAGTCTACTACAAAGCTCTAGATCCCATCTTTAAGCCAGGTCCGCCTAACAACCCCAAGGTGATGGACTCATCCAGAACAACCGTCTCCCTGACATGGGGAAAACCCATCTATGATGGCGGCTGTGAGATTCAAGCCTACATTGTGGAGGCCTGTAATGGAGCTGATGAGTGGTTTATGTGCACTCCTCCCACTGGAATCACAGACACCAAGTTCACAGTCACCAAACTGCTGGAAAAACACGAGTACCAGTTCAGAGTGTGCGCCATCAACAAGGTTGGTATCGGAGAGCATGCCGATGCCCCTGGGAAGATCCTCCTGGAGCAGAAATTGGAGGCTCCTGACCTCGACCTGGACACTGACATGAGAAAGATGATCAACATCAGGTCAGCCAGCACCCTCAGGCTGTTTGTTCCTGTGAGGGGACGTCCTGCTCCCGAGGTGAAATGGGGCAAAGCAGAGGGTGAGATCAAGGAGACTGCCCAGATTGACAACACAGGCAGCTATGCTTCTCTTGTTATTGAGAATGTGGACAGATTCGACAGCGGCAAGTACACGCTCACAGCAGAGAATGCCAGTGGAGTAAAGTCTGTCTTCATTAGTGTTAGAGTCTTGGACTCACCAAGCCCTCCAAATAATTTCACGGTTAAAGAAATCACCAAGAATTCTGTCACGTTGACCTGGGAGCCTCCACTCTTGGACGGTGGTTCCAAAATCAAACACTACATTCTGGAGAAGCGTGAGAGTACCAGAAAAGTCTATTCCCCCATCACCACCTGCAACAGGATGTCTTGGAAGGTTGAACCTCTTCCAGAGGGCGGAATTTTCTTCTTTAGAGTCCTGGCTGAGAATGAATATGGTATTGGCCTCCCTGCTAAAACCATACAACCAGTGAAGATTTCAGAGAAGCCCCAGCCCCCTGGTAAAGTCAGTGTAGTTGATGTTACTCGAAAGAGCGTGACACTGTCCTGGGAGAAACCTGAATACGATGGAGGCAGCAGGATCAGCCACTATGATGTGGAGTTGGCACCAAAGGATAGTGATGCGTGGACTGTGTGTGCAAGTGTGAAGGCACTTGAGACCATGGTTACCAACCTGCAGAAGGGTGACGAGTATCAGTTCAGAGTTACTGCTGTAAACGAAAAGGGAAGAAGTGATGCCAGACAACTGGCTCAAACGGTTATAGCCAAAGACCTTGTGATTGAGCCTTCCCTGAGGCCCACATTGAGTACCTACAGTGTCCAGGTAGGCTATGATTTGAAGGTGGAGGTGCCAATGGCTGGCCATCCCAAGCCATCTATCACTTGGACCAAGGATGGAGCTGCCCTGAAACAGACCACAAGAGTAAATGTCACAGACTCTGCTCATCATACCACCCTAACCATCAAGGATGCCACTAGAGAGGATGGAGGCATGTACAGCATTAACATTGCCAATGCATTGGGATCAAAGGATGCCACTATTGAGGTGATAACACTGGACAAGCCGGGTCCCCCCACAGGCCCCGTGAAGTTAGAGGACATTAGTGCTGAGAGCATCACTCTCAACTGGGAGCCACCCACGTACATTGGTGGCTGCCAGATCTCCAACTATGTTGTTGAGAAGAGGGATACAACCACCGTCAACTGGGTGGTGGTGTCTGCCACTGTTGCAAGAACAACACTGAAAGTGTCCAATCTGAAGACGGGTGCTGAGTACCAATTCAGAATCTATGCTGAGAACAGGTATGGAAAGAGTTATGCCATCGACTCAGAGCCAGTTCTGGCCCAGTATCCTTTCCAGGAACCTGGTCCATCAGGAACACCATTTGTGTCTTCGTACACTAAGGATTATATGGTGGTGGAGTGGCACAAACCTCCATCCGATGGAGGCAGTGCTATCCTGGGCTACCACATGGAGAGGAAAGAAAAGAACAGTATTCTCTGGACTAAAATCAACAAATCTCTCATCCAGGACTGCAGGTACAAATCTACGCCCTTGGAGGAGGGAATTGAGTATGAGTACCGGGTCTATGCTGAGAATATTGTTGGAATTGGAAAATGCAGCAAAGTTTCAGAAGTGTGTGTGGCCCGTGATCCTTGTGATCCTCCTGGCCGCCCAGAAGCTATTATTGTCACGAGACATTCAGTGAAGCTGAGGTGGAGCTCTCCCCAGTATGATGGTGGAAGCCTTGTTACTGGGTATGTTGTGGAGAAACGTGACCTGCCTGAGGGACGCTGGATGAAGGCTAGCTTTGCCAACATCATTGACCATGAATTCACAGTCCTGGGTCTGACTGAGGACTCTAAATATGACTTCAGAATCATTGCAAGGAATGCAGCTGGAGCTGTCAGCAAGCCCTCTGAGAGTACAGGCTCCATCACCGCCAAGGACGAGGTGGAGACACCTAAATGTGAAACCGATGCCATGTACAATCAGACTATTGTTATCAATGCTGGAGAATGCTTCAGTCTGGAGGCCAGTGTGGAGGGAAAGCCCATCCCCACTGCCCAGTGGTTCAAGGGAACCGTTGAGGTAGAGACCTCAGCCAGAGCTGAGATCAAGAACACAGACTTTAAGGCTCTGCTTCTTGTAAAGGATGCCATTAGAGTGGATGGTGGTCAGTACACTCTGGTCCTGTCCAATGTAGCTGGAACTAAGACTGTTCCATTCAGTGTGAAAGTTCTGGACCGGCCTGGCCCATCAGAGGGACCTCTCACAGTTGGCAATGTCACAGAGGAGAAGTGCTCTCTGTCTTGGCTACCACCCAGGCATGATGGAGGAGCCAGCATCTCCCACTACATTATTCAGAAAAGGGAGACGAGTCGCCTGGCATGGACTGTTGTCTCCAGCGACTGTGGTGCTACGATGTTCAAAGTCACCAAGCTACTCAAGGGCAATGAGTACATCTTCAGAGTCATGGGCGTCAACAAATATGGTGTTGGTGAACCACTAGAGTCGACACCCGTCATCATGAGGAATCCATTTGTTCCTCCTGGTGCACCTCAAGAGCTGGAGATCACCAATATCACCAGGGACTCCATGACCGTCTGTTGGACTCGCCCTGAGGCCACTGGAGGCAGTGACATTGCCGGTTATATCGTGGAGAAGAGAGACAGAGCCGGAGTTAGGTGGACTAAGTGTAACAAACGCAGAGTCACAGATTTGCGTTTCAGAGTGACTGGCCTAACTGAAGACCATGAGTATGAATTCAGGTTGTCTGCTGAGAATGCGGCCGGAGTGGGTCAACCTAGCCCAGCTACCCACTACCTCAAAGCCTGTGATCCTACATTTGAACCAGGCTGCCCCACAAATGCCCACGTTCTTGACACCACTAAGAACACTGTTAGTTTGGCCTGGCATAGGCCCATCTATGATGGTGGCTGTGAGATCCAAGGCTATGCTGTAGAAATTAGCAAGGCTGATGAGGAGGAATGGACCATCTGCACCCCTCCTGCTGGAGTCATTGCTACCAAGTTCACTATTACCAAACTCATTGAGCACCAGGAATACAAGGTGCGCATCTGTGCTATTAACAAGCTCGGGGTGGGTGAACCCACAGAGCTCCAAGGAGTTGTAAAACCCATGGATAAGATGGATCCTCCAGAGATGATTCTGGATTCAGAGCTCAGAAAGGGGGTCGTTGTCCGTGCAGGGGGCTCCATGAGAATCCATGTTCCATTCAAGGGCCGTCCTATTCCAGAGATCAGCTGGGCTAAGGAGGAAGGAGACCTTCCAGCCAAGGTCCAGATTGAGAATGGCGTTGATTACACACAGCTCTCAGTAGATATCTGTGACAGGAATGATGCCGGAAAGTACATACTCAACCTGGAGAACAGTGCAGGTACCAAGTCAGCCTTTGTCTCTGTCAAAGTACTGGACACTCCTGGATCTCCTCTGAACCTCATCGTTAAAGACATCAAGAGGGACTGTGTCACTCTAACGTGGGAACCACCTCTAATTGATGGCGGTGCCAGAATCAAGAACTACCTGGTCGACAAGCGCGAATCAACCAGGAAGGCCTATTCTAATGTGGACAACAAATGCACAAAGACAAGCTACCGCATCACCGGCCTCACTGAAGGTGCTATCTACTACTTTAGAGTCATGGCTGAGAATGAGTTTGGTGTGGGTGTGCCCATCGAAACACAAGACTCAGTTAAAACTTCTGAACCTCCACTGTCTGTGGGCAAGATTACTCTGACTGAAGTGACAAAGACCAGTGCCTCTCTCTCCTGGGAGAAACCTGACTACGATGGAGGCAGCAGAATCATTGGATATTACATTGAGATGCAGCCCCAGGGCTCAGATGAGTGGGTAGTGGCCACGACAACCAAGACTTGTGATGGCACAGTCACAGGCCTCAGCACTGGGAAGGAATACCTGTTCAGAGTTTCAGCCTTCAATGAGAAGGGCAAGAGTGATCCCCGAGCTCTAGCTGCACCCGTTACAGCTAAGGATTTGACCATTCAGCCCAGCTTCAGGATGGCCTTCAACACATTCAGTGTTCAGACCGGAGAGGATCTGAAGATTGAAATTCCAGTGCTTGGACGGCCTGTACCTAAAGTGGAATGGAAGAAGGATGGACAGGCTATCAAGGAGACAACAAGACTGAATGTGTCAAGTACAGCATCATCTACTGCGCTGCATATCAAGGATGCAAGCAAGGAGGACTCTGGCAAATATACTCTGACAGCTACCAGCGGTGCTGGAACAGCGATGGAGGAGATTACAGTTGTGGTTCTGGATAAGCCTGGCCCACCCACAGGACCTTTGAAGATCGAAGAGGTTAGCTCTAACTACGTCACTCTCTCCTGGGAGCCACCACAGTACACCGGAGGCTGCCAGATCAACAACTACATTGTGGAGAAGAGAGACACCACCACTACAGCATGGCAGATTGTGTCTGCTACTATCGCTAGAACCACAATCAAAGTCAGCAACCTCAGGACTGGCATTGAATACCAATTCAGAGTGTCTGCCGAGAACAGATATGGAAAGAGTTCCTCCCTCCTGTCTGCTGCTGTTGTTACTCAGTATCCATTCAATGAGCCAGCTGCTCCAAGTACACCATTCATCTCTGCTGCAACCAAGGACAACATGGTGGTTGAATGGAAACCTCCCTCAAACAACGGAGGAAGCCCTGTCCTTGGCTACCACCTGGAGAGGAAGGAAAAGAACAGCCTGCTATGGACCAGACTCAACAAGCTCCTCATCCCTGATGCCCGCTACAAGACCATAGAGCTGGAGGAAGGCATTGAGTATGAATTCAGAGTCTATGCTGAGAATGTTGCTGGGCTTAGCCCCGCAAGCAAGGTCTCTGGGAGCGCAGTAGCCAGAGATCCCTGTGACCCACCAGGCCCCCCAGAGGCTATCGTCATCGCCAGGAACCATGTGACCCTCCAGTGGACCAGGCCCCAGTATGACGGAGGCAGCACCATCACTGGCTACATAGTGGAGAGAAAGAAGCAGCCAGACCCCCGTTGGATGAAGGCTAGCTTTACCAACATCTTAGATACTCAGTTCACATATCCCAACATGACTGAGGACTGTGTCTATGAATTCAGAGTCATTGCCAAGAATTCAGCCGGCATCTTGAGTGCTCCCTCTCAGAGCACAGGTGAAATTACTGCAAAGGATGAGATTGAAGCTCCAAATGCCACCATGGATCCTAAATTCAAGGATCTTACCGTTGTCCATGCTGGGGAGACATTCGTTATCGAAGCTGACTTCACTGGCAAACCCCTGCCTGATATCACGTGGCTCAAGGATGGAAAGGAAATTGACCAGATGACACCCAGAATGGAGGTCAAGAGCACTCTCACACGCGCTGTCCTGACAGTAAAGGAATGCATCCGAGTCGACGGTGGCCATTTTGTCCTCAAACTCAGCAATGTGGGAGGAGTCAAAATTATTCCAGTCAACGTGAAAGTTCTAGATAGACCGGGTCCTCCTGATGGACCTCTGGAGGTTAAAGGAGTCACAGCTGAGAAGTGCTACCTCCACTGGAGCCACCCCACACACGATGGTGGAGCCAGCATCTCCCACTACATCATCGAGAAGAGGGAAACTAGCCGCTTATCCTGGACCATGGTGGAGCCCAAGATCCAGGCAGTTAGCTACAAGATCACTAAACTACTGCCTGGTAATGAGTACATCTTCAGAGTTACTGCTGTGAATAAGTTTGGTGTTGGTGAGCCTTTGGAATCGGAGCCTGTGATTGCTCGTAATCCCTTCACTACTCCCAGCGCTCCGTCCACACCTGAGGCCGGTGCCATAACTAGGGACTCCATTGTTCTGACTTGGGAAAGGCCTGAGGATAACGGAGGAGCAGAGATTGATGGATATATCTTAGAGAAACGTGACAAGGAGGGCATCAGATGGACCAAGTGCAACAAGAAAAGGTTGAATGACATCAGGTTCAGATGCGCAGGCCTCAATGAGGGACACTCCTATGAGTTTAGAGTCTCTGCTGAAAATGCTGCTGGTGTAGGCAAGCCTAGCACTCCCACTGATTATATCAAGGCCTGTGATGCAACCTACCCACCAGGTCCTCCCAGCAACGCTAAGTTAACTGACCACTCCAGCACCACAGTCTCTTTGTCCTGGTCCAGACCCATCTATGATGGTGGAGTACCAATCAAGGGATATGTTGTGGAGATGAAGGAAATAGCAGATGATGAATGGATCGTGTGTACACCACCCACCGGAGTCCAAGCCACTCACTACACAGTCAAGAGACTGAAGGAAAATGCAGAATACAACTTCCGTGTCTGTGCTTTGAACACCGAAGGAGTGGGAGAGCCTGTGGACCTGCCTGGGTCTGTGGTTGCTGCTGAGAAACTGGAGGCTCCTGAGATAGAACTGGATGCTGACTTGAGAAAGATGGTGAATGTCCGTGCCAGTGCTACACTGCGTCTGTTTGTCCCCATCAAAGGAAAGCCTGAGCCTGAGGTGAAATGGTCTAAGGCTGACGGAACCCTGACTGAGCGTGCTCAGATTGAAGTCACCAGCTCCTACACAATGCTGCTTATCGACAATGTTGACAGATTTGATACTGGCAAATATGTGCTGACCCTGGAAAACCTCAGTGGCTCCAAATCAGCCTTCATTAATGTCAGAGTTCTGGACTCCCCAGGCACTCCTACAAACCTGGAAGTGAAGGATGTCAAGAGAGACTCTGTCTCCCTCTCCTGGGAACCTCCTCTCATTGATGGTGGGGCCAAGATCTCCCACTACATTGTGGAGAAGAGAGAGCAGAAGAGAATGGCATTTACCAGCATATGCAACAACTGTGTGAGGAACTCTTACATTGTTTCTGACCTTCAAGTGGGAGGCCTGTACTATTTCCGCGTGCTGGCTGTCAACGAGCTGGGCGTGGGTATGCCTGCCTCCACAGAAGCTGTGAAGATCTCTGAAATACCACTGCCTCCTGGAAAGATCACTGTGGTTGATGTAACACGTCACACTGTCAGTCTGTCCTGGGAGAAGCCCGACCATGATGGAGGCAGCAAGATATCCCACTACATTGTGGAGATGCAGCCTAAGGGAGATGATAAATGGACTGTGTGTAGTGAGATCAAAGCACTGGAAGCCACTATTTATGGACTTACAACTGGAGAAGAATACTCCTTCAGGGTTACTGCCGTGAATGACAAGGGCAAGAGTGATGCCAAGCCACTTGCAAGTCCTGTGGTGGTGAAGGATATCACTATTGAGCCCATCATCAACCTACTGTTCAACACCTACAGTGTGAAGTCTGGAGATGACCTGAAGATCGATGTGCCTTTCAGAGGCCGACCTGATCCTGAGGTGTCCTGGAAGAAGGATGGACATGTACTGAAGCAGACCACCAGGGTCAATGTTCTCACATCCAAAACGTCATCCAAGATTGTGATCAAGGACACAACTAAGGAGGATGTCGGAAAGTATGAGATTGTCCTGACAAACACAGTCGGTACCAAATCAGCTGAGATTTCTGTTATAATCCTGGACAAACCGGGTCCACCTAGCAACATAAAGGTTGATGAAGTGAGTGCAGACTTTGTCTGTCTGTCCTGGGATCCCCCAAGCTATGACGGTGGCTGCCAGATCAACAATTATGTGGTGGAAAAGAGAGACACCACCACAACTACATGGCAGATTGTCTCTGCCACAGTGGCCAGAACATCTATCAAAGTCTCCCGTCTCAACCAGGGCACTGAGTACCAGTTCCGCATCGCAGCAGAGAATCGCTATGGCAAGAGCCATGCCATCGACTCTGCTCCCATTGTTGCTCAGTATCCCTTCGAGCCCCCCGGCCCACCTACCAATATTCACATTGCCCACGCCACCAAGTCTGGCATGCTGGTGTTGTGGGGCAGACCTGCCAGCGATGGTGGAAGCCCTGTGATTGGATATCACGTTGAATGTAAAGATCAGAGCAGCATCCTCTGGACAAAGGCCAACAGAGGCCTGCTTGCGGAGAACCAGTTTAAGATGACAGGAATTGAAGAAGGTCTTCTATATCAGTTCAGAGTCTATGCTGAGAATATCGCTGGCATTGGTCCATGCACTAAAGCAAGTGAGCCTGTTGCTGCCAGGGACCCATGTGATCCCCCACGCAACCTCCAGGTTACCAACATCACCAGAAGCTCTGTCTCCCTCCTATGGGAAAGACCTGACTACGACGGTGGAGCCAAGGTTGTTGGCTACATTGTGGAGCGAAGAGAGCTTCCTGATGGACGCTGGCTGAAGTGCAACTTCGCCAATCTTCTAGACACCTACTTTGATGTCACAGGCCTCACAGAAGATGTGCAGTATGACTTCCGTGTCATCGCTAAGAATTCGGCTGAGCTGTTGAGTGCTCCCTCTGAGGGAACAGGGCCTATCACAGTCAAGGATGATGTAGATCCACCCACTATTATCTTAGAGGAGAAGTTGCGACAGTTGGTTGTTGTCAAGGCTGGAGAGATAATTAAGATCGATGCTGACATCACAGGCCGTCCCCTCCCTGTTGTCTCCTGGTCCAAGGATGGAAAGGAGATTGAGACCAAAGCTAGGTGTGAAGTAACCTCCACCAACTTCAAAACCACCCTCATAGTGAGAGACATTATCAGGAGAGACTCAGGCCAGTATATTCTGACCCTGCATAACGTTGCCGGGACCAGGGCGGTGGCTATCAACTGTAAGGTCCTGGACAAGCCTGGGCCCTCCTCTGGACCACTTGCGGTGTCTGGCCTGACTGCAGAGAAATGCACCCTGAACTGGGGGCCTCCTCAGGAGAACGGAGGCGCTGAGATCATGCACTATATCGTGGAGAAACGGGAAACCAGCCGCCTGGCTTGGACTCTGGTCTACGGCGACATGAAGGCCACCACGTGCAAAGTGATCAAGCTGCTCAAAGGAAACGAGTATATCTTCAGAGTCAGAGGTGTCAACAAGTATGGAGACGGTGAGGCCCTAGAAAGTGAGCCTGCTAAGGCCATGGATCCCTTCACCATCCCGGCTGCTCCAACTAATGTGCAGGTCACCTCCATCACCAGTGAAGCCATGACTATCTGCTGGGAGAGGCCGGCCTCTGATGGTGGCAACAGCATCTCTGGTTACGTCATCGAAAAACGGGAGAAGATTGGTCTTCGCTGGTGTCGTGTCAACAAGAAGCCCGTCTACGACCTGAGAGTCAAGGCCTCCCATCTGCGTAATGGCTGTGAATATGAGTACAGAGTTTTTGCAGAGAATGCTGCTGGTCTCAGTGCTCCAAGCATCCCCTGCTCTCTCACCAAGGCTGAGGATACACAGTTCCTGCCTTCTCCCCCTGCTAAGCCCAAGATCATTGACTCTTCCAAGACCACTGTTTCCCTGTCCTGGAACAAACCATTGTTTGATGGTGGAGCACTTGTGACTGGCTACAGGGTAGAATACAGGAATACATTTGATGATGAATGGATTATTGGTGTCCAGAGCACTAAAAACACAGAGTTCACAGTGGTGGGCCTCACTGCTGGGACTGAATATGTGTTTGTTGTCAAGTCGATCAACAAGGTCGGAGTCAGTGAGCCTAGCCCTGAGTCAGACACACAGGTTGCCAAAGAGAGAGAGGAAGAGCCAGTCTTTGACATAAGCAATGAGATGAGGAAGACTCTGATTGTAAAAGACGGGAGCTCCTTTACAATGACAGTGCCCTTCAGAGGCAAGCCTGTTCCCAATGTGACATGGACCAAGGCAGATGTGGACCTGAGGGTCCGCGCAGTTATCGACACTACAGACACCTTTACCTCCATCACCCTGGAGAAGGCAACCCGTGAAGACTCTGGCAAGTACACCATCACCCTGTCCAACGTGGTAGGAACCTCCACTCTGACACTTAATGTCAGAGTCCTGGACTCCCCTGGACCTGCAGCTAACGTGGAGGTCAAGGATGTGACCAGGACCTCTGCTACAGTAGCCTGGGATACTCCGGAGAATGAGGGAGGTGGACCAGTGAAGAACTACCTGGTGGATATCCGAGAGGCCAGTAAGAAGGGCTGGACCAGGCTGACCAACACCTGCCACAGACTCACCTACAAGGTCTCAGACCTCCAGGAGGGAGAGGTGTATTACTTCAGAGTGACAGGGGAGAACGAGTATGGTGTTGGTGTTTCTGCAGCAACCAAGGAGGGAACCAAGATTACAGGTGCTACATACATTACATTTACAAATCAATGTACTCATTACAAATGGTGGCTAGATGGCTAGAATGTTGAAGCTGTAGAGCAAGCCTGAGCTTGTTTTTTGTCAAAGCAATTTGTGTAATTAAAATGTTTTATCTCCAGAAAAACCAAGCCCACCACCGAAGCTGGGTGTGACTGATGTGTCCAAGGAAAGCGTGTCTCTGGCCTGGGCTAAACCAGAGCAGGATGGAGGCAGCAGGGTTACCAGCTACCTGGTGGAAGCCCTGGAGAAGGGCCAGGAGAAATGGGTGAAATGTGGTGTGACCAAGTTCATCCATTTCACTGTGTCTGGTCTGAGAGAGAATGCTGAGTACTTCTTCAGAGTCAGAGCTGAGAACCATGCTGGCTTCAGCGATGCTAAAGACATGATCATACCTGTGATGGTCAAAGACCAACTTGGTAGGTTTCACAATCAACTGATTTCTTACAATCTAGCCAGATCAACACTCGCAACTCATTGTGATGATGTGTAGTATTAACACTTAAAGTATAACACTTTACACACATTACTAATTTTGCTGATTTATTTTCTCACTAGAATCTCCTGAGCTCAACATGAAAGACTTCCCACACAACACGGTGTACGTCCGCGCTGGCTCCAACCTCAAGTGTGAGATCCCACTTACCGGCAGACCTCTTCCCAAGGTCAGCCTGTTCAAGAACAACGTGCTCCTCAAGTCCACCATGAGGTTCAACTCTGAGGTCACCCCCGACAGCATCAAGATCACCCTGCGGGAGAGCATCGCTGGAGACTCTGGACGCTATGACATCACAGCCTCCAACTCCAGTGGAACTACAAAGACCTTTGTGAATATTGTAGTTCTGGACCGCCCCAGCGCTCCACTTGGACCTGTGGAGCTCTCTGATGTCACAGAGGACAGTGTAGGCCTGAAGTGGTCTCCCCCAGCCTACGACGGCGGCAGCCCTATTACCAACTACGTCATCCTGAAGAGAGAAACTACCACTGCTAACTGGATAGAAGTCTCCTCTGCTGTGGCCCGCTGCACAATGAAGATCATGAAGCTCACCACCGGTCTGGAGTATCAGTTCAGAATCAGAGCTGAGAACAGATATGGAATCAGTGAGCACCTCGACTCACCACCCGTCTCTGTCAGCCTTCCCTACAGTAAGCCTTAGTTTCGTTTTCTGGTCGCTGTTCAACACCTACATCACAGCGTCCTTCTCTTCCTGTTTTATTTATGTCTTTTATTATTTTCCCCCCTTTCCTCCAGCCCTCCCTGATGCTCCATCCACTCCAGAGATCACCAGGGTGACCAGAGAGACCATCAGCGTGGCCTGGAAGGAGCCCAAATCAGATGGTGGCAGCCATGTGTTTGGTTACCACCTCCAGATGAAGGACAGGAACAGCATCCTGTGGCAGAAGGTCAACAAGACAGTAATCCGTGCCACACACTCCAAGGTTACCAACATCAATCCAGGGCTTATCTATGAGTTCAAGGTCGCTGCAGAGAACGCCGCAGGAGTCGGCCCCGTCAGCAAGATCTCTGATGCTGTGCTGGCCATCGACGCATGTGGTGAGTGGTGGTCGACTCAAGATATTCTAGTCTATCCCAACATACAAGATAAGGGTCTACTCTGTTGTGTTTAAACATGATCACCCGTCTGTTTATCCAGAGCCTCCCATCAACATACGCATCAGTGACATCACCAAACACTCCATCAGCCTGGCCTGGGAGAAGCCCAACTATGATGGTGGCTCCAAGATCACCGGCTACATCATAGAGAAGAGAGAGGACTTGAACAAACGATGGACCAAGGCCAACCTTACTAACATCACAGATACACGCTACACTATAACTGATCTGACCCAGGACCAGAGCTATGAGTTCAGAGTGATGGCTAAGAACGCAGTGGGCTCCATCAGTAATCCATCATCCATCGCTGGACCTGTCACCTGTGTGGACACCTATGGTGGGTTGAACGACACTGTTTAGCTGTTTTTATATGACTTCATACCATATACTGCTGTAGATTATATATATATATATGTATTATTGTGGAGTGTGTGTGGTTGGTGGCTGGTTTAAGCAGCCTCACCTGGCCTGAGTCAGGCTGATTAGACTCTGGGGCTGCTGGGTGAGGCTGCACACCTGCATTGGCCAATCAAGGCCCACAGGTTAAACCAGCTATCACCACACACACTCGAGAGGAGTGCAAACATGTTGGCATTTTCCACCTGCTCTGCCTGCAAACAACTACAACTCTACAATAAACCGGTTTACTCATCACATCTGCCTGTCTCTTGTGGTCGGAGGAGCCCAGAAAGTGGCATGTAGCAGGGTCGACTGCTACAATAATATTATTATATATTATTATATTTACTCACATAGCACACAGTGGTAACATTCTTCGAAATTATCTTCCAGGTGCTCCAGAGATTGAACTTTCCCAAGAGTACCTGAACGAGGTGAAATACAGGGCCGAGTCTGCTGTGGAGCTGAGGTTCAACATCACTGCTAAGCCCACTCCCACTATAGAGTGGTCCAAGGATGGCAAAGAGCTGAACCCTAACGCCCAGCTCTCCTTCAAGCACACTGTTGAGTCCACCAGTCTGTTCCTGAAGGACACCACTCGTCTTAACTCTGGTACCTACGAAGTCATGGTCAAGAACTCGCTTGGGTCAGCCTTTGCCACTGTTAGGCTGCTTATTCAAGGTATTGAAACAAATCAAATTATGTTAATCTTGGTAATATTGATAATACTGGCATCAATGTGCAAATGATCTATTAATGAATTAGTCACTTAACTTGAATATTGTACTGGATTAAATAATATTAAATAGTTGTGTCAGTAATTCATGTATACATCTATATAGAGTCAATGTAAGGATAGAGGAGAGCAGGTTGATAGCTTTGTGTTTGTGTTCCTCCAGACAAGCCTGGTCCTCCTGCTGGAGAGATCCAGTTCAAGAAGGTGACGGCTGACAACATCACCATCATGTGGGCCCCGCCCGCTGATGAGGGAGGTGCCATGGTGTCCCACTACATCGTGGAGAAGAGGGAGACCAGCAGGATCATGTGGTCTATCATCTCAGAGAAGCTGGTGGACTGCATCGTCAACGTGCCCAGACTCATCCAGGGCAATGAGTACATCTTCAGGGTCAGAGGAGTCAACAAGTATGGAGTCGGAGAGCCGCTGGAGTCTGAACCCGTCATCGCCAGGAACGCTTTTGGTACGTTGTGAAATACGTAGATACAGACCATCATACACATGCGATGGCCCATCATTTTTGTGGTTTATATTGTATACCTTTAACCAAACATTATGTTCTTTAGTTGCTCCCAGCGAGCCATCCAAGCCTAAGGTGACGATGATTACCAAATCCACCATGACCGTTATTTGGGAGAGGCCAGCCATTGATGGAGGCAGCCACATCGACGGCTACTATCTGGAGAAGAGAGAGAAAAAGAGCCTGCAGTGGTTCAAGGTCAGTATCGAACACTTTTAATATGTTTGAAATCCGACCATGCCCTGTTGAGACCCAGCAGACTCCCACTAACGTGTGTTTGTTCCCAGGTGGTGAAGGGCACCATCAGAGACACCAGGCAGAAGGTGGGCAGCCTGGTGGAGAACAACGAGTACCAGTACAGGGTGTGTGCTGTCAACAAGGCTGGGGCAGGAAACTACTCAGAGGCCTCTGACCTCTACAAGGCCTACGACCCTATCGGTATGTCCAACACAGCATGACATCCCTGACCCTGCACCTTTTAATTGTAGGTATTGTCTGTATTCCAACCCCATCATAACGTCATTGTTCTGTCATTCAGACCTCCCTGGGGAGCCATCCAAACTGAGGGTGGTGGACTCCACTAAGACCTCCATCACCCTGGGCTGGGAGAAGCCTGTGTACGATGGAGGCAGTGAGATCACACACTATGTGGTGGACCAGATGAACACTGAAGAAAAAGAATGGGTGACCATTAGTTCCAAGGGAGAGGTCAGGACCTGTGAATACGTGGTGTCTCACCTCAAACCTGGAACATACTACTTCTTCAGAGTCTCTGCCGTTAACTGCAAGGGCAAAGGAGAAGACATCAAGATGTACTCACCTATACAGGCCAAAGATATCCTGGGTTGGTATTCATGCACATTTATAAGGCTTGGGTAATAGAACAGCCAGGCATATGATAGCTAAGGAAAATATTTAAGTTTATATGTTATATTTCATTGGTGCTTTAAACTAATTATAGAGATTTTTCAAACTGCATTTACAGTATTTATATTATTGTTTTATTGACTTTGGGATATCTGTGTGTCGTACAGAGGAGGCTGACCTGGATCTGGATGTCCCCATGACAACCCATTACACCGCAAAAGCGGGCCATGACGTGACGGTGTTCATCCCCCTCAAGGGACGCCCCTCCCCTAATGTCACCTGGCGCCGTGACGACCGCAACATGGCCGGTGACAACCGCTACACCATCAACAGCTCTGATCGCGCAACCACACTCCTCATCCCCAAGGTGACACGTGACGACTGTGGCAAGTACCTGCTGGAGATTGAAAACGGTGTCGGAGAACCCAAGATCTTCACCATCTCCCTGAAGGTCCTGGACAGCCCGTCCACTTGCCAGAAACTGATCATCAAGAACGTGACCAGAGGAAGACTGAGCCTCAGCTGGGAGGCTCCTCTGATCGACGGAGGATCTCCCGTTACCAACTACATCGTTGAGAAAAAGGCATCCACAATGAAGGCCTACCAGGTGGTGGCTGCCAAGTGTGCCAACACCTCCTACAAGGTGACAGATCTGGAGGAGGATCTGGCCTATTTCTTCCGAGTATCAGCTGAAAATGAACACGGCATTGGGGACACCTGTGAGACGTCTGAGCCTGTTAGAGCTACAGAGACCCCCGGTGCTGTCAAAGAACTGGTCATGTTGGATTCCACCAAGACCTCTGTCACTCTGCAGTGGACCAGGCCTGACCACGATGGAGGCAGCCACATCTCAGACTACATTATTGAGAAGAGAACCAAGGAAGACCCCAACTGGACACTTGGTGCAACCTGCAAGCGCTGCAGCTGTGAGGTGACAGAACTGAAGGAGAATGCCATCATGGACTTCAGAGTATTTGCCAAGAATGAGAAGGGCAACAGTGACTTCTCCCAGATTAGCTGCATCATGGTCATGGACTTCATAATCCCACCAGAAGCAAACCTTATCGACTATCCCAACGGAGACCTGGCTGTTCGTATCGGACAGAACATCCACATTGAGCTGCCCTTCAAGGGTAAACCAAGACCTATTATCAGCTGGATGAAGGACAACGTGCCTCTGAAGGAGAGTGAGAAGGTTCGCTTTAGGACCACAGACAACAAGACCTCGGTTACAGTCAGAGGAGCTAAGAAGGAGCATGCCGGCCAGTATACACTGGTTCTGGACAACAGAGCGGTGAAAAACTACTTTGACATTAATGTCATCACTCTGGGAGCCCCCTCTGTTCCTGTTGGTCCCATCCGTTTTGATGAGATCAAAGCCCAGAGCATCATCATCTCCTGGGAAGAACCAAAGGAGAATGGGGGTGGTGAGATCACCTGCTACAGTGTAGAAAAGCGTGAGACCTCCCATGCCAACTGGAAGATGGTATGCTCCAGTGTGGTCAGGACAAGCTTCAAGATCCCCAACCTGGTGAAGGGAACAGAGTACCAGTTCAGAGTCCGTGCTGAGAATAAGTATGGCGTCAGCGAGGCACTGAACTCCTCAGATGTCATGGCCCAACACCAGTACAAACCCCCGGGCGCTCCAGGCAAGCCTGTGGCCTACAACATCACTAGTGATGGTATGACCATCCAATGGGAGGCCCCTGGCTTTGACGGAGGCTCCCCCATCATGGGCTACCATGTTGAGAAGAAAGACAGGAACAGTCTTCTGTGGCAGAAGGTCAACTCCACCATCATCTCCAACAGAGAATACAGAATCATTGGCCTGATGGAAGGTCTGGAGTACTCTTTCAGAGTGTATGCTGAGAATAACGCCGGCCTCAGCCCTGTTAGTGAACAGAGCAAGCACCGCCTAGCAATCTCTCCCGTCGGTGAGTCAACTCATTGCAGTTAAAACAGCAAACTAATTACAATAAACATATAAATAATTTGGATGATCAATGAAATGCAATAAAACTCCTTGATTTCGTCTCCTAGATCCACCTGGAACTCCTAACTGCATCGATGTGACCAGAGACTCGGTGACGCTGCAGTGGGACGTTCCCAAGAGGGACGGAGGCAGTAAGATCGTTGCCTACAGTGTGGAGAGACGCCAAGGCAGAGCCAAGTGGCTGCGCTGCAACTTCACCGACATCAGTGAGACGCAGTTTACCATCACCAGCCTGTCTCCTGGAGATCGATTTGAGTTCAGAGTGATCGCCCGTAATGCTGTGGGCACCGTGAGCCCTCCTTCCAACTCCTCTGGATACATCATGACCAAGGACGAGAGCAGTACGTATATTATGATGATTATATGTTTTATATGCTTTTATGTTCTATATGTTGATGGTAAACATGCTGCTGCTGATATGTTATCTGCTTGTCCAGTCTCTCCAGAGATTGAGTGGTCTACTGACCAGGCTTCAACCCTGAGAGCCGGAGAGAACATCAAACTGAGCTGCAGTATCACCGGACGGCCCCTTCCCCAGGTGATCTGGTACAAAGACGGCAGGGAGATCGACAAGAGAACCATGATTGACATTGAGATCTCCACAAACATCGGCTCCAGCAGTCTCTTTGTTCGTGACGCAAACAGGAACCACCGTGGCATCTACACTGTGGAGGCCAAGAACAGCTCAGGGGCCAAGAGGGCTGATGTGAATGTCAGGCTTCAAGGTTGGTGAACACTGTTGGTACTGTTGGTGAAACCGGTTGGTACTGTTGGTCCGGTGGTACTGTTGGTGAAACCGGTTGGTACTGTTGGTAAACCCGTTTGGTACTATGGTTAATCCTGTTAGTACTGTTGATGAACCTGGTTGGTCATAATGATTATTATTGTATAATAATTGTCGATGGTGAGGTTGTGGCCAAGCCAAACAAAGGATTGAGGATTATTGTTTCAAAATCTCTATTAATGACATAAATCTCAATTCATTGACATCTTTGTTTTAGATGAGTAAAGGTTGCTGAAACAGTTTTGTGTCTACTATATTAATTGTATTGAGTATTACAACAAGCTGTTTTATTGTACCTCCAGACACCCCAGGACCCGTAGAGGGACCTATTCGCTTCACCGGCATCACGGCTGAGAAGTGCACAGTATGGTGGAACCCACCAGAAAACGACGGCTGTGCTGCCATCACTCACTACGTGGTAGAGAAGAGGGAGACGTCCAGGATCACCTGGGCCACCATCACCTCCAAGTGTGAGGCCTGCTCCTTCAACGCCTCCAACCTCATCAAGGGCAACGAGTACCAGTTCAGAATCTCTGCTGTCAACAGGTTTGGTGTTGGCAGACCACTGGACTCTGATCCAATCATTGCTCAAATGCAATATAGTAAGTATACTCTTTGTAAGCTTAAAGGTTTTTATAATAATAATAATGATTTAAAGTGGTGTGTAACTCTCGACACTCTCCACCCTCCAGCCGTGCCTGAAGCTCCAGGTACCCCAGATTCCACCCATGTGACTGGAGACAGCATCACTTTGTGCTGGACCAGGCCCAGGAGTGACGGCGGAAATGAGATCAAACACTACATCCTGGAGAGAAGGGAGAAAAAGAGTCTGCGCTGGGTCAAGGTATCCTCCAAGAGGCCCATCACAGAGCTCCGACACAGAGTCACAAACCTTACCCAGGGCAACGAGTATGAGTTCCGTGTCATGGCTGAGAATGGAGCTGGGGTCGGCCCCAGCAGCAGTACCTCCAGGCTCTTCAAATGCAGAGAGCCGACCAGTGCTCCTAGTGCTCCAACTCTGGTCAAGGTGGGCTTATTGTCAAAATAATGATATTCAACAAATGTTGTATTGCATAGAGTATCTTAGAAGTAAAATCTTGATATTGTATTTAACCCAAAGGACAAAAGCAAGACAAAATGTACAATTAAATGTTTTGAGATTTGAGAATTGTGACAAATAAAACTTTGGATCTCCTCTTTGGTAGGTGGTGGACTCCACCAAGTCCTCTGTCTCCTTGGAATGGACTAAGCCAGTGTTTGACGGTGGCATGGAGATCATTGGCTACAACATTGACATGTGTAAGGCCAGTCTGGAGGAGTGGCACAAAGTCAACAACCAGATCTGCATCAACACCAGGTACACTGCCAAGGGCCTGGTGGCTGGAGAACTCTACAAGTTCAGAGTCAGTGCTGTCAACGGATCAGGACAGGGAGAGTCGTCTGTGATCTCCAATGCCGTTCAGGCCCTGGACCGACTCACATCTCCTGAGATCGACATTGATGCTAGCTTCAAGCAGACACACATTGTGAAGAATGGTCACTCTGTCACCCTCCACATCCCTTTCCGGGGCAAACCAACGCCTCTGGCTACCTGGACTAAGGCGGGCGGAGAACTTCCTATTATGGCAGATGTCAACACTACAGAGTCTTTCTCCACACTGACCATTGAAGGCTGCACCCGCTACGAAGCTGGCAAATACACCCTGTCACTGGAGAACAACAGTGGCCGCAAGTCAATCACCTTCACTGTCAAAGTGCTGGACACCCCTGGACCTCCAGGAGCTATCAGCTTCAAAGATGTCACCCGTGGAGCACTGACTATGATGTGGGATGCCCCCACCAATGACGGAGGAGCTCGCATCCATCACTACAAGGTGGAGAAGCGTGAAGCCAGCCGTCTGGCTTGGCAGGAGGTCAGCTCCAAGTGCTCTCGCCAGATAATCAGAGTGACCGGATTGGACATTGGTTTACCATATCTCTTCAGAGTAATCGGTGTGAACCAGTATGGTGACGGAGAGCCTCACGAGATGACAGAGCCTGTTGTGGCTACAGAGGAGCCAGCTCCACCCAAGAGGCTGGATGTCGTTGACACCACCAGCTCCACAGCCTCCCTGGTGTGGCTGAAGCCTGAACACGATGGAGGCAGCCGCATCCGAGGCTATTTGGTGGAGTTCAGAGTGAAGGGCACAGACCGCTGGATTCTGGCTGGCGAGACCAAGTCGCTGAAGATGCTGGTGGAGGGTCTGACAGAGAACACAGAATATGACTTCAGAGTCAAAGCCAACAACGACGCTGGAGTCAGCGAACCCCAGGGCACCTTCGGCTCTGTGGTGATCAAGGAACCTCGCATTGAGCCCACGGCCGACCTCAGCAGCATCACCAACCAACTCATCACCTGCAAGACCTCCAACACCTTTAGCATCGACATCCCCATCAGTGGCAGGCCTGCTCCCAAGGTGACCTGGAAGCTGGAGGAAATGAAGCTGAAAGAAAATGACAGAGTGTCCATCAGAACGACCAATGAGAGAACCACGCTGGTGGTCAAAGACAGCAAGAGGGGAGACAGTGGCAAGTACTACCTGATCCTGGAGAACGCTGCTGGAGTCAAGACCTTCACTGTGACCACATTGGTGGTGGGCAGACCGAGTGCCCCCACTGGCCCAGTGGCGATATCTGGGGTGTCTTCAGAGTCCTGCAACCTGTCCTGGTCCGAGCCTGCCGACGACGGTGGCACAGACATCGCCAACTACATCGTAGAGAAAAGGGAGTCAGGCTCTGCCTCCTGGCAGGTGGTCAACTCCAGTGTAAAGAGAACCACCATTAAGGTGACTCACCTGACCAAGTACATGGAGTACACCTTCAGAGTATGTGCTGAAAACAAGTTTGGAGTCAGCAAGTCCATTGAGTCTGCTGCAGTGGTCATTGAACATCCATTTGGTGAGTCGTGTCTCTGCTCTGAAAACAAACAAATAGTTGCCTATAATTGAAAAAGTGGATTTCAGGCAATCCTTATTGAAAGTAATATTTTTTCTTTTTCCTCTAGTTTCTCCCAGTCCTCCCACTCGTCCAGACGTGGTGTCTGTATCTGCCAGTGCCATCAGCATTAAATGGGACCTGCCTTATGCTGATGGAGGCAGTGCTGTGACTGGCTACTGGATTGAGAAGAAGGAGAGAAACACCATTCTGTGGGTGAGAGAGAACAAGCTGCCGTGCCTGGAGTGCCACTACAAGGTGTCCAACCTGATCGAGGGCCTGGAGTACCAGTTCAGGGTGTATGCCATGAACATCGCAGGGCTCAGCAAGGCCAGTGAAGCGTCCAGACCTGTGATGGCCCTCAACCCAGTTGGTAAGGACCATAACACTTTCTACTCCATACATTGTGAGTAATCATATGGTTTTGGTCAAGGAGAATGATCCAGTTAGTTTTAGTTCAATAACTTCAGACTAGCCTAGTTTTTAATATTTTAATATTTAATATTTAATATTTTAATACGAGGTTAACAGTATTAACCTTCCTCCTCTTCTCCTCCATCTCTGGTCAGATCCTCCTGGTAAACCCGAGGTGACAGACATTACCCGCTCCTCCGTCACCGTGGCCTGGACTGTGCCTTTCAACGATGGAGGTAGTAAGATTGTTGGCTACGTGGTGGAGAGGAAGGTCTACAGCACAGATGAGTGGGACGACAACCGCTGGCTGAAATGTAACTACACCACCATCACCGAGACCTACTTCACTGTGGCCAACCTGGGAGAAGGAGAGACCTTCGAGTACCGGGTCATCGCCAAGAACGCTGCTGGAGTTCATAGTGCTCCCTCCGAGATCACTGGACCCATCACATGCAAGGACGAATTCTGTAAGTAACGGCAAAGATCAATACCATCACAGTCAACCTTCTTGTTAATTAATTCTGTTATGAAGCACTGAGGTGGTGCATCTTTTCATATCACTGCATAGCCACACACTGACTTATAATGCTCAGTAATACTGATGAATGTTAATGTCTTCAATAGTTACATTGTTTTAAAACACTTTTCTGCAGCCCCTCCCAAAGCTGAGCTTGACAGCAAGCTGAAGGGTGAGACTATCACTATCCGTGCTGGATCAGACCTTGTCCTGGATGGGGCCATTGGAGGAAAACCAGAACCCAAAGTGTTTTGGTCCAAGGGAGAGAAGGTTCTGGAGCTGGGAGAGAAATACTCGCTGACCTACACCACCACTAGAGCCATGGCTGTCATCAAGAACTGTGACCGATACGACACTGGCAGATACATCCTAACCGTCAAGAACACAAATGGCATCAGGACCGCTGCAGTCAATGTTAAAGTCCTAGGTAAGGAGAAGATATTCAACTAGACTTCCTCTTTAGACGAACAAGACTGCCCAGCCCTTAGTTACCGTGAGTCATCTAAATAATGTATGTATATTGTATATCTGCAGACACCCCTGGAGCTCCAGCGGATAAGATAGTGATCAGCCGTGTGACTGAGGAGAAGTGCTCGGTGTCCTGGAAGATTCCTCTGGAGGACGGAGGAGACACGGTAACACACTACATCGTGGAGCGCAGAGAGACCAGCCGTCTCAACTGGGTTATCATGGAGACAGAGTGCAAGACACTGTCCTGCATCAGCAGCAAACTCATCAAGAACAACGAGTACGTCTTCAGAGTCAGAGGAGTCAACAAGTACGGACCTGGAGTCCCTCAGGAGTCTGAACCAGTCATCGCCAGGAATGCCTACTGTAAGCCACGCCCCAGAACACTAGTCCCACCTCCATCTGGTTCTGTTTGGTGCCTTTCTGACCTGATGTGTGTCTCTTCCAGCCATCCCCACGCCCCCAGGCACCCCTGAGACCACGGCGGTGGGCAAAGAGCACGTCATCATCGAATGGATGAAGCCTGAGAGCGATGGAGGCAGCGAGATCAAGAACTACATGGTGGACAAACGAGAGAAGAGCAGCACCAGGTCAGATACTCTCTTTTCTCTTCATCTTTTCCTCTTTTTACCTCTCTCTCTGTTCAACTGTCTCTAGCGATCGATCGATCTCTCTCTATCTCTCTCTCTCTTTTTCTTTTTCTCTATCTCTCTCTCTCTCTCTATATATATATATATATACGTATATATACATTATTATTATTTTTTCTGTCCAGATGGACACGAGTCAATAAGACCTACACCATCTACGACACTCGTCTGAAGATCACAGGCCTGCTGGAGGGCAGTGACTACCAGTTCAGAGTGACGGCGGTCAACGCAGCCGGCAGCAGTCAGCCAAGTGACACCTCTCCTTACATCCTCTGCAAGGACCCCACCTGTAAGGAACCCAGACAGCTCTTCCTATGAACATTAGGTTCATTTCGGTCTTCCATGAATGACTGTAATCGGTGTGTTTCTCCCAGATACCCCGGCACCCCCCTCGGTTCCTCGCATCACCGACACCACTAAGCACAGTGTGAGTCTGACCTGGACCCGGCCTATGTACGACGGGGGCTCGGACGTCACGGGCTATGTGGTGGAGATCCTGGAGGAGGACTCTGAGCAGTGGTACCGTGCCACCGCCAAACCCCTCAAGACCAATGAGTATGTCGCCGGGGGCCTGGTGGCCAATAAGAAGTACTGCTTCAGAGTAGCGGGCGTCAACAGCAACGGCACCGGAGAGTTCAGCGAGCCCTGTGTGCCCGTAGAACCCGTGGAGAGAGTTGGTATGTAAACCCCCTGGATACATATGCATACATATACATACCATGTACATATACATGTATATATACATGTACGTACATACATACCTGGAAACATTCCCCTGATTGATGTTTCCAGACATGTACAGCTGGTACAGAACAAAACTGTAGAAGCAGCTAATTAACAGTTTTCTGACGTTATCTAGCAGTACTATTGTGTTGATACATAATTATAATAATTAATAATAAGTATGAAAGTGTATTAATAGGCTGTCGGTTTTCTCCCCAGACATGCCAGACCTGGAGCTGGCTGACGACCTGAAGAAGACGGTGTGTCTGCGGGCCGGAGGAACCCTTCGCCTCTTTGTGGCAGTAAGCGGCCGGCCGACCCCCGTGGTGGCCTGGAGGAAGACGGGGGTGGAGCTCCAGAGCCGAGGCTTCATTGAGACCACGGACAGCTACACCTGTCTGGTGGTGGAAAAGGTCGACCGCTACGACTCAGGGAAATACGTTGTGGAAGCTGAGAACCCCTCTGGCAAGAAGACCACCACCATTCTGGTTAAAATCTACGGTAGGTCATAGCCACATCACATGTATCACATAGTGAGAAAAAATTACATTACAAGAAGTGTTATGTCTTTGTATGTCTGGTCACATGTGTCTTCATTATGTTTTCCTGCTGCCTTCCAGACACCCCTGGGCCTCCAGGTTGTGTGAATGTGAAGGACTACACCAAGGAGTCTGTGGTCATTACCTGGGACGTCCCCAGCATTGATGGTGGAGCTCATGTCAGCAACTACATTGTGGAGAAGCGTGAAGCCAACATGAAGTCCTACAAGACGGTCACCACTGAGTGTAGGAAGACATTGTTCAGGATCTCTGGCCTGGAGGAAGGAGTCCACTACTTCTTCAGAGTCCTACCAGAGAACATCTATGGAATCGGTGAACCCTGCGAGACCTCAGAGGCTGTGCTGGTATGTGAAGTTCCTTCTGTACCGATGGACCTCCACATTGTGGACGTCACCAAGTCCACCATCTCTCTGTGCTGGGACAAGCCACTCCACGAGGGAGGCAGCAGGCTAACTGGCTACATCATTGAGGCCTGCAAGGTTGGATCAGACAGGTGGAGCACCGTGGCAACCGTTAGAGCTTCGGTAACCCAGCACACTGTCCAGTCCCTGATGGAGAACGACCAGTACCTGTTCAGAATAAGAGCCACCAACAGCAGAGGCGTAAGCGAGCCCATGGACATCGTCACCCCTGTCACCATCCAGGAGATCAAAGGTATCCAGTGGGTCCTACAGTATCTAGATAACCTCTAGCACGATAATAGATTGAGATAGATACGTGATGATAGATTGTAACATTAAAGTGATAACATTTTTTAAATAACCAAAACATATCAGAGAGGGATGTATCCACTACACACCTACCGAATATCTTGTCAGGAAAATGTCAAGTATATTAATATACATGTCAAATTCAGTTAATAAACTCTAGGGGTGTGGTCTGAATCCCTGCTTTTGTGTAGTTTGTTGATTGACCTTGATAACCCTTAATAACATAATTAGAAGTAAACTGAGTATCAAAACATCTGTGAGAATGTCATCTTTTCTTCTGTGTTTCTAGTAATGCCCAAGATCGACATGACCAGCATCCCTCAGAAGATAGTCCATGTGCACTGTGGAAAACCCATCGACCTGAACATGCCCATCAAGGGACGTCCTCGGCCCGTCTGCTCCTGGTTCTTCGGAGGCATGAAGATGAAGGACAGCCTGGACCGCATTAAAATCGACAGCAACGGCAAATACACTCGTCTGGTGGTGCGGGAGACGACCATCAACGATACTGGAAGCTACTCCCTGGAGGTGAAGAACAGCGTTGGAATAGCCAGGGAGGTCATCAAGGTCATCATCCTCGGTAGGAACCCAACAGTTGTTATTTCGAGGTGTTTCACATGTTGTGTGTTGTATTTGTTGAAGTAATTCTGTGTTTCTGTGTGTCCAGACAAACCTAGTCTCCCAGTGGGTCCAGTTCGGATCGAGGAGGTTGATGGAGTGTCTGTGACGATGAGCTGGGATCCTCCAGAGAAAGATGGTGGAGCCAACATCGGCGGCTATGTGGTAGAGCAGCGTGAAGCCCACCGGCCTGGCTGGAGCACGGTGTCAGAGTCTGTGACCAGACCCTGCTTCAAGTTCACCAGACTCAGCGAAGGCACTGAATACGTCTTCCGCGTCGCTGCCATGAACCGCTTCGGTGTTGGAGGCTTCCTTCAGTCAGAGGTGGTGGAGTGCAAGAGTGCCAAGAGTAAGTTCTATCCTCACCTCTCCCCCCATCTCTCTCCTTATCTCTTCTCATCCCTCTTATCTCTCTCCTCATCTTCCTCATCTTTCCTCTTATGGATTATTAATGTCCTCTTATGGATTATAAATACCATGTGGATTCTCTAACCACTGCTTGTGTCCGCAGCTATCCCTGGACCTCCCAGCAGACCAGAGGTGCTTGATGTGACCCACGAGGGCATGACCTTGACATGGCAGGCACCAGAGGACAACGGTGGCTCCACCATCGCCGGTTACATTATCGAGCGTAAGGAGGCTGGTTCCGACAGATGGATGCGGATCAACAAGAACCCCGTCACCATGACTCGGTTCCGCTCCTCTGGGCTGATCGAGGGTCTGGAGTACGAATACAGAATCACCGCCATTAACTCGAGAGGAGCTGGCAAACACAGCGAGACCTCAGTCATCACTGTGGCCATGGATCCAATTGGTAGGTTAAACAAACCCTAGCTAACACAACGCGCAAGAATAGATTTGAATTCATTGTATAATCTGTCTAGGTACCTGCCTCTATAGCCAGTGCATGTGTAGTGCCTTGCAGTAGGAGTAGAGCCGGTGTAATTACGGAACTGTGTTTTCTTGTTCCTAACAGACCCTCCAAGCGCTCCTCTCCAGCCCAGAATCACAGACACCACCAGGACCTCTGTGTCTTTGGCCTGGCTGCGCCCTGAGGAGGAGGGTGGCTCTGTGGTGACTGGCTACTTGATCGAGATGCAGAAGGTGGACCAGGTGGAATGGACAAAGTGCAACACCACTCCTATTAAGATGTGTGAATATACCCTGACACACATGCCCCAGGGAGCAGAGTACAAGTTCCGTGTCATGGCCTGCAACGCTGGTGGCCATGGAGAACCGGCCGAGCTGCCAGGCGTGGTGAAGGTCCAGGAGATGCTTGGTAAGAAATTGCATAAATGTAGGACAACGGTTATTACCTGTAACCATTCACACATCCTTCCATTCGTGGCTCATTGTTTTTCTCGTGTTTGACTAAAAGCCAAACATCTAACTGGCTGTATGACCCTCTGTCTCCAGACTACCCTGACTATGAGCTGGATCGTAAATACGAGGAGGGATATGTGGTGAGGCAGGGCGGAGTGATCCGCCTATCTGTGCCCATCAAGGGTAAACCTCTTCCAACATGCAAGTGGACCAAGGATGGCCGTGACATTTCCCACAGAGCCATGATCGCCACCCATGATGACATCACAGAGCTGGTCATCAAGGAAGCCTACAAAGATGACACCGGCACCTACGACTTGGTGCTGGAAAACAAATGTGGCAAAAAGGCTGTCTACATTAAGGTTGGTGCTCATACCAGTTAGACCGCTCATCCAATAGGCTGTCTACATTAAGGTTGGTGCTCACACCAGTTAGACCGCTCATCCAATAGGCTGTCTACATTAAGGTTGGTGCTCACACCAGTTAGACCGCTCATCCAATAGGCTGTCTACATTAAGGTTGGTGCTCACACCAGTTAGACCGCTCATCCAATAGGCTGTCTACATTAAGGTTGGTGCTCACACCAGTTAGATCGCTCATCCAATAGGCTGTCTACATGAAGGTTGGTGCTTACACCAGTTAGACCGCTCATCCAATAGCTCTGTAAGACTTCTCATATGAATAGTTGGGATGAACTAAATATATATAGTGAGTTATTATGTTTCAATGTTAATGTTACGTATCAATGTTGTGTATGAGCATATGGCTATTCATCTGACTATAACCTGCTAATCTCTAAAACTTCAGGTGAAGGTAATTGGGCGTCCAGATGCCCCAGAAGGTCCTCTGGAGTTTGATGACATCCAAGCACGCTCTGTCCGAGTCAGCTGGAGGCCTCCTTCAGATGACGGAGGCGCCGACATTCTGGGCTACCTTGTGGAGAGACGAGAGGTTCCAAAGGCTGCCTGGTGTACAGTAGATTCCTTAGTTACAGAGACCTCGCTGGTGGTGAAGGGACTGAAGGACAATGTGGAGTATCACTTCAAGATCTCCGCTGAGAACCAGTTTGGTGTTAGCAGATCCCTCAAGTCTGAGAACGCTGTCACACCAAAGACACCTCTGTGTGAGTGTTTATATCCAATATCAAATTAAGACTAGAGACTAGACTAAAACCACAATATGAGGAGGAGATGCATTATGGATTATTGAATAATATTAATGAAACCAAGTTCCTTCATCTGTAGTTGCAATTAATAGCAAGCTTTCTCTTCCATTCCAATACTGCCTCATAATAACAAACTTGTATGAACCTCAGGCCCACCAGAACCCCCCAGCAACCCAGCAGAGATCATGGATGTGACCAAGACCTCAGTGTCTCTGTCGTGGGCCCGGCCCAGGGATGATGGAGGCTCCAGGGTTACTGGCTACTATGTGGAGAGGAGGGAGGTGTCCACAGAGAAGTGGGTCCGCCACAACCGGACACACATCACCACCACCATGTACAACGTGACTGGCCTCATCCCTGATGCAGAGTACATGTTCAGAGTCATAGCTCAGAATGATGTTGGCCAGAGTGAGCCTGGACCCGCCTCAGAGTCTGTGGTCTGCAAAGATCCATTCGGTGAGTGCTGACAGATTTTGAGTTACATTTTGTAAAATTCTTCCTTATTTCTTGAAAATTAGAAATATGTAAAATATTGTAATATTAGTTGGACTGTTCAAACATCAATTGATCTCTGTTTCTTTGTCCTCAGACAAACCTAGCCAGCCAGGGGAGATTGACATCATCTCTGTCACCAAGGACTGCATCACAATCCACTGGTTGAGACCTGAAACAGATGGCGGAAAGGAGATTCTGGGCTACTGGATCGACTTCAGACAGGCCGGAGAGAGTGCCTGGAAGCGGTGTACCAAGGAGCGCTCTAAGGACCGCCAGTTCACCATGGGAGGTCTGATGGAGGCTACTGAGTATGAATTCAGAGTGTTGGCTGAGAATGAGACAGGACTCAGCCGGCCCCGCAGAACACCTGTGGCCATCAAGACCAAGCTGAGTGGTGAGTCCATCAGATCTGAGGCAGATCTGAGGCAATTCTTTGATGCTATAATCTGCTATAATCTGACAATTTTTTGTTATTTCCACAGTCGGTGAGGCTCCAGCCCTGAAGGAGGAGATCCAAGATGTCACTACCAAGCTTGGAGAGTCTGGAACTCTGACCTGCGGCATTATTGGCAGACCACTGCCTGAGATCAAATGGTATCGCTACGGCAAAGAGCTGATTCAGAGCCGCAAGTACAAAGTGAGCTCTGACGGTCGCAACCACTCCCTGACCATTCTGACGGACGAGCAGGAAGATGAGGGTGTGTACACCTGTAGGGCTGTCAACGACGCCGGAGAGATCGAGACCAGCGGTAAACTACGCCTCCAGGCAGCTCCTCAGTTCCACCCTGGCTTCCCCCTCAAGGAGAAGTACAACGCTGGTGCTGGAACCAGCCTGAGGCTGCATGTGGTCTATATCGGCCGGCCAATCCCCCAGATCATGTGGTTCTATGGCAAGAAGCCCCTGAACGCCTCAGAGAATGTGATCATTGAGAACACCGAAAGCTACACCCACCTGGTGGTGAGGAATGTCCAGAGGAAGAGCAATGCTGGCCGCTACAAGGTGCAGCTCAGCAACGTCTACGGAACCGTCGACACTTCCCTGCGGGTTGAAATCCAGGGTACCTTTATTTTCTGTCATGATCACAACATATTAATGTTTGGATATGCAAATACAATTTCCTGATGTATATTTCCTTTTACTACCTTTTTAAACAGACAAGCCATGCATACCTGAAGGCCCCATTGTTGTTGATGCCCTGCTTAAGAGCTCGGTCATCATCAGCTGGAAGGCTCCCAAGGACGATGGAGGCTCCATGATCACCAACTACATTGTGGAGAAGCGAGAGGCCAAGGAAGGGGAGCAGTGGCACCTGGTGTCCTCGTCTGTCTCTGGTACCACCTGCCGTGTTCCCAACCTGGTTGAGAGTGCCGGATACTACTTCAGAGTATCTGCTCAGAACCAGTACGGAGTCAGCGAGGTTCTGGAGATCCCATCTGTACTCATCATTAAGAGTCCATTCGGTAAGCAGGACTGCTTTCATTGTAAGATTAACCATGCCTCAGTACATTCTATTTGTTCCATAGTTCAGTTAGTGTGGTTAATAATTACATCATAACTATGATGTTCATCTTATATTTTTTGCTTGCACAACAATGAAAGGTCTACAATAAAAGTGTACTGATTGTGTTTCACAGAGAGGCCTGGAATCCCCCAGCAGCCTTTCATCACCAGCTCCACCAAGAACTCATGTGTTGTCTGCTGGAAGGCTCCAAGCAGCGACGGAGGAGCTAAGATCTCTAACTACTACCTGGAGAAACGTGAGAAAAAGCAGAACAAATGGATGTCTGTCACCTCCAAGAAGATCCAGGAGACCACCTATGAGGTCAGAGGACTGATCGAGGGCTTCGAGTATGAGTTCCGTGTCAAGTGTGAGAACATTGGTGGTGAGAGTGACTGGAGCGAAATCTCTGCACCAATCACCCCCAAGTCAGACCAAACGCCTCGCGCTCCCATCTTCAGGGAGGAGATCAGGGACATGACTGTCAAGTATCACGCCAATGCCACCTTCATCACTAAGGTGCTTCATTTTAATTATTTGACATCTTAAACTGTTTTACGGTTATGCCTGCAAGGGTGTTTTTTCTTTTAATCCAATTAATAACTTCAGACAATTAGTAACATTGTTTTTCCTATTAAGGTGGTTGGGCATCCCAAGCCTATGGTTAAATGGTACCGCGGCGGAAAAGAGCTTCTGGCAGATGGAACGAAGATCAAGGTCCAGGAGTTCAAGGGAGGATACTACCAGCTGGTCATTAACACTGCTGATGAGACCGATGCTACGGTTTACCAGTTCAGAGCCACCAACTCTGAAGGATCCATCTCCACCACAGTCAATCTGGATGTGGATGGTAAGCCTTCTGTCCTGTGTAGTTAATAGATCTGTATAATAACATTCATGTGTTGAATAATGTCCTAATGGTTATTCTTATGCTTTTAGTTCCTGCAAAGATCCACCTGCCTAAGGAGCTCCAGGGCATGGGAGCAGTACATGCTGTCCGTGGTGACATCGTCACCATCAAGATCCCTATCACCGGCAAGCCTGAGCCAGCCATCACCTGGCAGAAGGGCCAGGAGATTCTCTCTAACTCTCCTTACTACCAAGTCATCACCACCAGGTCCTTCACCTCCCTGGTCTTCCAGAAGGGAGTCCAGGCCAAGGATAATGGTTACTACATCATCACAGCCAAGAATAGGTTTGGAAGTGACAAGCAGACCATTGAGATGGCTATAGCCGATGTTCCAGAAGCTCCGAAGGGCATCACTGTCAGCGATATCTCTCGGGACTCCATCACTCTGACATGGGAGCCGCCTTACAACGATGGAGGAAGCCCCATCACCAACTACATTGTGGAAAAGTGCCCCACTACTGCAGATCGCTGGATCCGTGCCGGACATACCAGTGATTGTAGCTTCACTATCATCAATGTGTTTGGAAAGACCAAATACCAGTTCCGTGTAATAGCTGAGAACCAGTTTGGCCTGAGTGCTCCTTCTGATCCTACTGAGCCAATAACCACCAAAGAGGACAAGTCAGTGATCAGGAACTATGATGAGGAGGTGGATGAGACCAGAGAGATCATTGCGAGTGAGGCTCCGTTCTACAAGGTTAAGGAGCTATCCTCTAAATACATCATCTCTGAAGAGCTGGCTCGCTGTCAGTTTGGAATTGTTCACCGATGTGTCGAGATTGCCACCAAGAAGACCTTCATGGCCAAATTCATTAAGGTCAGAGGAATGGACCGTGAATTAGTCCTTAGAGAGGTCGAAGCCCTTAACATGGCCAGACACAAGAACATCATATACTTGCATGAATATTTTGAGAGCATGGAGGAGATCATCTTGATCTTTGAATTCATCTCTGGAGTTGACATCTTTGAGCGCCTTGGCACAGGCAACTTTGAGCTCACAGAGCAAGAGATTGTCCGCTACTTGAGACAAGTCTGCACTGCACTCAAGTTCATGCACAGCCAAAACTTTGGCCACTTCGATATTCGCCCTGACAACATTGTGTATACCACAAAGAGAAGCACTGAGCTGAAGATCATTGAGATGGGTCAGGCCAGGCTGCTGGTTCCAGGAGAGAACATCAGATTGGCGTTCTCTGCTCCAGAGTATTGTGCTCCTGAGGTTCACCGCCATGACCTCATCACGACAGCGACAGACATGTGGTCCGTCGGTGTGATGGCCTTCGTTCTGCTCAGTGGCATCAATCCATTCGCTGCAGAGTCCACCACTCAGATGATTGAGAACATTTCCAACTGTGAGTATGTGTTTGATAGTGAAGCCTTCAAGGACATCAGCCTACAGGCGATGGACTTCGTAGATAGGCTTCTGATCAAGGACCGGAAGCTGCGTATGACAGCCACTGAGGCTCTAGAGCATCCATGGCTAAAGATGAAGCTTGAAAATGTCAGCACCAAGATCATTAAGACACTGAGACACAGGAGGTACTATCAGACTCTGGTGAAGAGGACTGAGACCATCGTGTCTTCTGCCCGTGTGGCCTATGGTGGTGCCTTTAAGAACCAGAGAGCATTAGCTGTGGGCAAAGTGAAGACTGGAACAGAGTACCGCGGTTTGCGCGCCGGCCCAGTCATGCATGGCTCAGCTGAAGAGGGTGGATACGTCCGGTTCACCTGTACCATCGCCCAATTCGACAAGAGCACTCAGGTGACCTGGTACTTTGGCAACCGCCAACTTCACTCCAGCTCCAAATATGAAATGACCTACAGCAATGGCTTGGCCAGCATTTACGTGAAAGACATTGAAGAGAGCGATGACGGTGTGTACAAGTGCAAAGTGGTAAGCGACGACGGAGAGGACAGTGCCTATGGAGAGCTTTTTGTTGAGATGGTTAGAAGCATCAGGGAACACTACATCAGCCGCTCTGTGAAGAAGCTGAGAAGAAAGGTTGACAAGTCCATGCTGATGCAGAGGCCACCAGAGTTCACTCTGCCGCTCTACAACCGCTCTGCTTATATTGGCGAAGATGTACGATTTGGGGTCACCATCACCGTACACCCTGAGCCTCATGTGGCATGGCTGAAGAATGGACAGAGAATCAAACCAGGAGAAAACGATAGCAAGTACACCTTCATCAGTGACAAGGGTCTGTATCAGCTGATGATCCATAGCTTGGACATGGACGACGATGCTGAATACACTGTGATTGCCCACAACAAGTTTGGAGAGGACAGCTGCAAGGCCTGCCTCACAGTGAGTCCTCACCCCGTTGTCGAGGAGACCATGAGACCAATGTTCAAGCGCCTTCTGGCTAACACTGAGTGTGTGGAAGGAGACAGTGTCCACTTCGACCTTCGAGTTTCAGGAATCCCCACACCTACTCTGAAATGGGAGAAGGACGACAAGCCTCTACAGTTGGGCCCCAAGGTGGCAGTGGTGCAGGAAGATGTTGATTACCATGTCCTTCATGTCAGAGAGACTTTGCTTGAGGATTCTGGCATTTACAAGGTCACTGCATTCAATTCTGCTGGCTCTGCAAGCTGCCAGGCCATCCTGAAGGTGGATCGCCTTACTTATACCAGAAGAGAGTACAAGAGTGAGGAGGAGAGACACAGACATATTCTGAAACAGATTGAGAAAACTAACAAAATGGCTCAACATATCGCCGCTACAGAGGAGATGGTTCCTCTTAACCCTACTGCCCAGGAGGCTCTCAAATTTGCTGCAGAGATTTACAAGCCTGCAGTGAGCACTAAGAATGTGGAGGGAGAGTTTGACATCACAGTAGAGAAGTCAGAGACCAAGAAACTGGAGGAAGAGAGAAGGATCTTTATGCCTTATGAAATCCCTGAGCCTGTGGTGCATGACCCTACAGCTCTGGATGAGGATAAAACTATCAAACAATTTGTGCCTCTGTCTGACATGAAATGGTACAGGAAACTCAGAGACCAATATGAGGTTCCTGAGAAGATGGAGAGAATTGTACAGAAGAGACAAAGACGCATTCGTTTGTCCAGATGGGAGCAGTTCTATGTCATGCCCCTCCCCAGAATCACAGACCAATACAGGCCAAGATGGCGCATTCCTAAACTCACTTTGGATGACCTGGAGACCGTAAGACCAAGCCGTCGATCACCCTCACCTGAGTCTGAGGCCTCCTTCAGATCCAGGAGGAGATCTCTGGGAGACCTGAGCGACGAGGAAATTATGATGGACGACTATCTATCCAAGAGGAGAACCGAGGAGGAGAAGGTGATGTTGGAGGATGAGTTGGAGCTTGGTTTCTCCGCCTCTCCTGCCGGCAGCCCGACCCGCTGTGAGCGCTGCGATATCGACCTGGAAGAGAGGAGGCAGGTAGTCAGACAAGAGTTTGTTGAAGTCTCTGAGACAAAGAAGAAGCGCACTGTTTCTCAGTTCATGAGGAGGAGAAGGTCCTTGTCTCCTACGTACATTGAACTCATGCGCCCCGTTTCTGAGCTGCTCAGACCACCACGCACTCGGCCTACACTAGACGTGGAAGGCGAAGTCGTAGAAAGGAGGTCTCCTACCCCTGAGAGGACCCGTCCCCGCTCCCCCAGCCCCATTAGGTCAGCGGAGAGGTCCTCTCGTTCCACCTCCAGATTCGAGAGATCTGCCCGCTTTGACATCATGTCCCGTTACGAGGCCCGTAAGGCAGCTCTGAAGTCTGAGAGGACATACCAGGTGGTGAGTCAGACTCCATTCAGCTTGGATCACGCCCCCCGTGTCACTGTGAGGATGCGTTCTCACCGTGTGCCGACTGGTCAGGACACCAAGTTTACCCTTAACGTCCAAGCCAAGCCCTTGGCCCAGGTGAAATGGTTCCACAATGGGACTGAGATCTCTGAGAGCAGTGAAAAGTACATCTTCACCAACATGAGTGGTGTTCTGTCCATCGGCATCCTGGACTGCCAAGCTGAGGACAGCGGCACCTATCGCTGTGTCTGCTCCAACTCCAAGGGAGAGGCCTCCGACTACGCAACCCTGGATGTATCAGGTGGTGGTTTTACCACCTGTTCATCTCGTCGTAAAGATGAGGAAGCTCCTAAACCATATGTTCCTGAAATGACCAAAGTAGACCATTACCACAGCACTCACTTCAAGGCTGGCTACTCCTCTGAGACACACTATGAAGTGTCGGAGAGCAAGGCCAAGATGACGGAGACCCAAGAAGTGGTTACACGTGACAGATACGCAGCCTCATCTGAGCGATTCTCATCTGCTGAGCGCTACGATTCCTCCATCAAGTACGCCTCCACCGAGTACCTGTCTTCTGCCTCCTATTCCTCTGCTTCTTCTGAAAAATTCTTATCATCTGAGGCTAAAATCAAATCCTCTGCTGCCACTGCTGTCGAGGGGGTTTCTGTAAGCCGTAAGCTGAAACCAACACTCCCAGCTAGGATTCTCACTAAGCCCCAGTCTGTGACAGTGGCTGAAGGAGAGACAGCCTCTTTCTCCTGTGACATTGATGGAGAGCCTGCACCCAATGTGACGTGGATGCATGAAAGCAGATCCATTGTGACTTCTTCCCGCATCCAGGTCACGACCACTCAGTACAAGTCTACCATGGAGATTACATCTGTGACGGCTTCTGATGAGGGAAACTACTTGGTAGTAGTGGAGAACTCTGGAGGGAGACAGGAAGCTCATTTCACCCTGACTATTCGCAGACCAGCTCCCAAAGAGGAGGTCAAGGCTGTCAAATCACCAGAGCCTTCAATCAAGTCCCCCACTCCCAGTGTCAAGTCCCCCACTCCCAGTGTCAAATCCCCTGAACCTTCTTCCCCATCACCCGCTCCTTCTGTAACTTGTCCAGTTCCCAGTGTGAAGTCTCCAGAGCCACCATCGGTTAAGTCACCAGCTCCAAGTGTTAAATCTCCAGAGCCCGGCATAAGATCTCCTGTTCCCAGTGTCAAATCCCCTGAACCAGAGGGAATTAAATCTTCAAAAGGTGTCAAGTCTCCAGAGCCATCTGTGACTTCCCCAGCTTCCAGCATTAAATCCCCCACTCCTAGCATCAAGTCTACAGAGCCTGAGGGCATCAAATCACCCAAGGGCATCAAATCTCCTGAACCAACTGCCTCTCCTCCACGAGTCAAGTCTCCCGAGAGGGTCAAGTCACCTGAACCTGAGGGAGTTAAATCCCCACGTGGTTTAAAATCACCAGAACCAGCTGGGATCAAAACCCCAAGGGGGCTGAAGTCTCCAGAACCAGCAGGGATCAAAACCTTAAGGGGGCTGAAATCCCCAGAACCATCTGGTCTCAAGTCACCGAGAGCCCTAAAATCCCCTGAGCCTGAGGGAATCAAGTCTCCTCCCAGGGTGAAGTCCCCTCCTCCCACCACGACCCCCAAGAGGGTCCTGTCGCCACCCACTGTCAAATCCCCTACCCCCAAACCGCCCAAGGTGCTGAGCCATCTCAGTGCCGAGGCCTACGAGGGTTCAGTCAAGATGTCCTGTATCTGTGAGAGCAGTGTACGGGAGGTGGTGTGGTATGTCAATGGCAGGAGGCTGTCCCAGAGCAGCCACTTTGAGATGCAGTACTCCGAGGGCTCCTGCTGCCTGCTGATCCACAACCTGGAGGACAGTGACCGGGGAGAGTACACCTGCGAGATGACAGCAGAGGGAGGGATCTCCAAATCCTCCTTCTCCTTCACTGGCCAGGTGTTCCAGTCCATCCGTATGAAGGTCACAGCTTACCACGAGCAACAGATAGTGCTTAAAGGTGAGTTGCTCATTTAGGATATTGTGCAGCACAATTGTTTAGTTAAATTTGTTTTTTAATTAAACTTTTGAGGTTACTAAGATAGCTTCTGCCCTTTTCAGTAACTAAGTCATTCTGAACACCTAACTTAATCATTTTGAATCCTGCAGGATCTATGATGACAAGCCACAAGGAATCTTCCTCCATGTCGATGAAGAAAGAAGTCCAGATGATGGAGGAGACCTCCACATCCTTCTCCTCCCAGCAGGCCATGATGTCATCCATGATGGAGTCCAGCTCCTTCTCCAGCATGGCTGCTGAGATGAAGTTTGAAACCATGTCTATGTCCAGCATGTCCTCCATGGCTTCTGAAAGCTACGCTGTGAGCTCCAGCAGCCTGACTGAGATGTCCTCTCAGATGGAGGGAGCCTCCTTCAGAGCCATCAGTAAGACCGGTTACCGTTCTAGTAGTCAACCACTGGTACACCGCTATCTAGTACACCACCACTGGTACACCGCTATCTAGTACACCACCACTGGTACACCGCTATCTAGTACACCACCACTGGTACACCACTAGCTAGTACACCACCACTGGTACACCACCACTGATACACCGCTATCTAGTACACCACCACCATCAGACGCTATTTACAGGACAGACAGGAGTCATTTAAATAAGAAACATGCATAGTGTTATGTGCAACTCTCTGTATCTGCATGGTCACAAAGTACAGTTTAAGGATACGGAGGCTGTCTGTATTAGTATTACTCCTATTTCTATCATTTTCTAACATCTCCTTCCTTTGGTTGGTCCACCAGGTTGTGCTCCCAGGATCGAGGCGCTGCCTGAGGACATCAGCATCCAGCCCGGCAAGGTCCTGACCGTGGCTTGTGCCTTCTCTGGCGATGCCAAAAACATAGAGTGGTCCCGTGGCGGAAAAACCATCGAGGTGACGGCCGGTGGTCGCTTCCACATTGAGACCACCGAGGACCTGACCACCCTCATCATCACCGGAGTGAAGGAGGAAGACGCCGGCACATACACCCTCCGACTGTCCAACGAGCTGGGCTCCGACTCGGCCACCGTCCACATTAGCATTCGTTCAATGTAAAAAATAACCGACTAATGTACCCGCCCCTTCTCCCTTCTTTCATACTTTTAAGTTATTCATTGAGGAAAAAAAATATTCTTACTTGATAAAGACCTGGATTTCTATTGTAAATATGAACTATTTTTATACCAAACTTGACATTAATTTATGCCAAACTAGACTAAAGTCTAAAGTTGTTATAAACTGTGCCATATTGGATAATTATGACTTAGGATTTT
>OMNO01000098.1:0-10442 GCA_900303215.1 Trachyrincus scabrus | reverse complement strand
GGCCCAAGTCTGTTACAATAGAGTGGGCAAGAAAAATGCTCCTCAGTTTAATCTGCCATAAAACATTAATAAAAAGACCTTAGGTGAACGTTTAAAAAACAATCTGATGTATCTGAATGAATAGTTTTTTATGTACTTAAGTGGTCCAAATACTGGACACCTCCTTGAAGATTCGGAGCCAAGTTCATCCGGCAGTAAATTACCTGGGCACGGTGCCCATTCATGTAACTCCAGGCTACGTTACTACTAACTGCTGTTCTATTTGCAGGTGACTGTAAATTTGCCGTTCGGGGTGCTGCAGCTAATAGTTTGGAGAGTGTGGAAGAGGAAAGAAGAAGTGGGAGGTTTGAATTGCACTCTGCAAGGCCCTTGCTAAGAGCTGATAAGGGAAGGAGTTAGTATTCAAGGAATACTTGTTCTGAGTCAGAAGAAAGCAGTCTGCTCCAGTCTCATAACAAACAGACCCACATCAACTGGGACTGGTAAAGCCAAGCACATGGCTGGATTATAAATATATTTTATATCACAAACCCTGCCCTTTTTCATACACATGTGCTGGCTTGGCTCGGTTTGACTCCGCTTGAAGGTGTGTCTTTAGCTGATGACACACTTGTCTTGAGTCGACATTCAAAAGCAGCACCCTCTTTAGCACTGTTCACTATTGCACTGTGCAACAGTGACAGTAGTTATCATGGATTTTCAGGCTGTTACTGTTTTGCTTGGCATCTACTGCTTATTGCTTGAAAAACTAAAAACTTAAAGCTGAATGAAATTGTCGCTGAATCTGTCCAGTAGACTAGAGTCTGATAGGTGAATCATTAGTGAATGATGACGAAGGCCATCAGGCATCACCGCAACCCACTTGGAGGCGGGTCTGGCGTGCTTTGGCCCAACTCCGGAGATGGTCCATCTCGGGTGCGACTTAGACTCAGGTTTAAACTGGTAATGGAAACGCAAATCAATGCGGCATGGTTTGACTCAAAAGTGCCAATGGAAAAGCCCTAACAGAGAGAGAGACAGATGGCGACAGAGAGAGAGGGACTACCGATATCAGTTTGCCGAAATCTGCATTTGAACTAGCCTGGCAATTAACTATGAACACACTGAACATATCAGTAGAGCATTTTATAGGAAACATCTAAAAAAATCCAGATGGCTTATAAAACAGTCTCTTTAGGGCAGGATGAAACCAACAATATTATTAAAGAAATTCAGCACTCAAGTCAAGGAAGACACAATTTAGTTAAATGTAACGTTTGTCACTTTGATTGATTCACTACAACAAACATACATAGCAAACACAAAATGGGGATAGCCTTTTCATGGGGATAGCCTTACCGTGGGGTGCGTTGTCATGGTGGGAGGCGGGTGGCCAGATCTGTCCCGTCTTGCGGACGCTGACGATGGTGGCCTCTGACATCACCACGTGGCCCTGCGGTCTGTGGTGCTGGCGCTTCTGAGACTGTGGCGTGGGTGGGCTGCTGCTGTCGTAGGAGTGCTGTGAATTCTGGGAGTTCTGTGAGGGCGAGCGACTCTTCTCCCGGAAGGGCCGGCGGAAGGCAGTGGTTGGACTGGGGGAGACATGGCTGGACTGGCCCGAGGAGAAGTCCTCCTCGCTGGACGTCAGGTTCTCGTTGGAGCTGCAGTCCGGCGTGTAGCCGCCGCCACCTGCATCCTCGAAGCTCCCAGGGGAGTAGGAGCGGCGTGGCCAGGTGAGGAGATGGTCGTCACCTCCACCGCCGTGGTCCCTCATCGTGACCCCTCCTCCAACACCTCCTCCTACTCCTACACCACCGCCGCCACCTCCCCTTCCATCTCCTCCACCGCCACCCTCGCCCATCATCACCCCTCCGACGTACACGCTGGAGTACACCTGGAAGTCTGACGGTTGCCATGGAGGTGGGGGCGGTTTCCCACCGTTGGAACGGGCCGGGTGCCGCGGGTTAGGGTCTCCGTCTTCGTATTCGGCATCGTAGCCGCAGGTGCTCTCCGTGGAGCGCCCCCTGTAGACTGGCCGGGTCCGGAGCTCCCCTGCCGCGGTGGCCAGGTTGCCAGGCAACGAGTGCAGGGACCTCTTCCGCTCCATCTGCATGGCCTGCGTTCCTAGGGTGCTGATCTGATCGGACACCTCGTGGTCGTTGACACGGACCAGACCCCTCTCGTGGTGGAACTCCATGTTGGTGTAGAACGGTGGAGGCGGTTGTTGTTGTTTTTCCTGGCCCTTGGCCACGTCACCTGCAGAGTGGGAGTTTGCCCGCTTGATCCTCTCAAAGTTGGACCTGAGGGCTGCCACACCGAGGCCCATCCCCAGCTTGTCTTTGGGGTCGGAGGGGAGCTCTTTATCTGGAGGCTGACTGGGCCTTCGTGGAGATATGGACGCACCACCTCTCTGCTGTTTGGAGGGCGAAAGGCCGTCCAGGTTGTCGCAGGACTCTGCCTGTTGAGGAACCTCAAACACCGACTGGATCTCGAGACCGTCTCCGTGGGAGGCAGACTTCCTCGCCGGAGGAGGTCTGGGCTTGGACCTTCCGCATTCTGCCACGGGCTGGAAGCGGCTTCTTTCCCCGCCGCCACCAATGCCAACTCCTCCAGTCTCCTGCATGTGTGGTTGCTGGGACGGGCAGTCGGCGCCCTGTGTGGCATTGGGGTCCACCCCCTCGTTTAACGGCGTCTTCCTGAAGCCCCACCGTTGACGGTCGTAGCTTTTCCTCTCCTTGGCTAAAAGAGTCTGCAGGTAGATCATGCGAAAACGCTCCTTGTTCACCTCTTGTTCTAGCCGTCTAATAGTGGCTTTGCATTTCTCCAGCTCCTGTTCGATGCCCCCCACAGACCGCAACTCCATTTTAGGGGGCTCAGACTCTGGGAACTGAGCTTTCCACGCTTCAATGAATCCCACCGGTTCCACCATTGTTAAAGAAGACCGTTTCACAGTCCACACGGGGATGATGTCACGGGTAGACTACGCGGTTGGTCCTGCTTTCGAAACAGGGAAAATCGGTATCGAAACGGAAAAATCCAACAATAATTACAATATAGCAAATCCGCTCAAAACAGCACAATTTAACCGTTGACACTTCTCCGCGGTTTCACAGTGGCAATAATTAATCATAACAGAACTGAGCGGCTGCCCATTTATAATATCATAGGGAGATGTGTGAAACACGGGCAAATTTGCTTCCCGTTGCTCGTGCATTATTCCAGAAAAATAGTCCTTTAAAAGAAGCGTAAGAGGAAAAATCTCAGACTCAACACAACAGCATCTGTCTTCGCTAAAATATGTGTCGCGTGGTGGGGAAAGTAAAACAAAAATGCTTATTTATTTACTCTCCATCAACACTTCACACCAAATAGCAGATGCGGCCGTTCGCCATTTACTTGTCCACGGTTCATTCATAACACCGTATTTCTGAAACCCTTTGTACCTACCAGTAACGTCCAAGGCGAATGGTGGAGAACGGGGCAATAAGCGACAAGAAAATCAGTTTCGCAAAATGAAGATCATCCCGTCTGCTCTGCGGTAAAATATCCTGGAAGAATTGTTATTTCTTCCACCGTGTTATCCATTTCAGTGGCACATCGCGGATGCGTTATATACGATTTTATAGATATTTCCCAGGTTTCCTTGCCTGTGATGGTGCTGAGTGTGTCTCTATCTCAGTGAAGAAGCAGAGCTGCAAGAAATGGGAGGGACCAGACTAAATATGATTGACAGTCTTGCTGGTTAAAGAGACAGAACAAAATGTGTTTGGTTTTTACCTGGAGTTCAGTGATTGTTTCGCAAAAAAAAAAAAAGAATTGCAGCGGTGCCACCTTTGCTTTAATTTTTACAATAAATACTAGACAATGTTTGTGTAAGCTACCCTTATTTTAATATACTTAAGTGGTTCCTTTGTGTTATGTTCACAGCTGTTTCAAACACAAATAGGCTGTTGTATGTCAAGTAAATATTAGACTATTATTAATGGAATATTACGATTATAAGGGTATTACGCGATTTACAGACGTACAGGGTAAAGCTCCATGTGTCTATAAGATCAAAATATTAAAAAAAAATGAACTAGCGCTTGACGCTGAGCAACATCGTAGGTTATTCAATGCAGGTAATGCTTGATGGAATCTGATCCGACAATGACACTAGGTGTTTGAATTGTGCCAGTGCAATGTACTTTTTGGGACTAGTTAAACAAATTGGTCTATAATCTAATCTATGCAACAGTTCTAAATAAGATAAAACTTCTGTTTGTTTAAAATTGTGGACTGTTCTGTAATGCAAACGTCTTAGTAATCGCCTATCTTAGTAATCTTACATTATCTTATTAGTTGCAGAAGGACAAACAGAACGTGACAGTGAGACCAAAATGTTTTTATTTACCTGGAACAATTGGAGTAATGCATGTACAATAATTTTTAGGCGCAGGTAATTATCGTCGTTTTACATATACGGTTGTTATTGTTCTTTGACAAGGTAGTGAGGAGGTACCCTTCTGGACCCACTCTAAAATAGATCACAGTTTTACTGCACTTTATGAGTTATATTGAGGAAACAGCTATGCAGAGACAAGAGAGTACACTCAACAGCTACACAACAGTATTGTATTGCAAGACACCGATGAATGAGTGTCAATCAAGTCGATCAGTGATGACTATCCATCTATCTGTCTTATTTAAACCACAGTCAAGTCCTTAATTTCTCCATGATAAATATTGTGCAAAGTCCCCAAAGCATTGTAATAAAAAAACAGTGGTTACCTATTATGATATATCTTCCTCTGTAAAACCATTTATGTACCTTTTTTGCATTGTACAAGATAATCTATAAATATAAATCGCAAAGCATACTTACAGCTAAAAGCGCATGCACAACAGTGTATAGTAGGCCTACAGTAATATAAAACTATAATAATCACCCAAACAAACAGTGTCTTTTTAGTGGAGAATTTATAAAGGTTGTAGTTCTTCATGCACAGAGGAACGTCAGGGCTATTGCGTACATCCAGTAGGCCTACGTGGAACTCTTGTCGTGTCATCAAAACAGCATTTAACACACAGGAATGTAAGTGCGAGTATGCGTGGGATAAATGTGGTGACAGGTGAACCTGGGAAAAATGTTCCATGACTACATTCTAAAAACCTACGGCGAACAACAAGCATACCCCATTTTCTGATTGTGAAAAAGTGTTGACGTGAATGCCCTTTACCATATTGGACGTTTGAATCTTCATCTACGCTGCAGGGAATGGACGTCTTTATGAGAACGAACCTAGGGAGGAACGCACAATAAGTCAAAAGAAAAAAAAGCCTACACAATAACTATTGCATTATAACAATTGGGTAAAAAAGAAACACAAAGTGTTGATGCTCAGTGTGTGAATTTAAGCAGGTGTAACAAAACAAAGGTGAAGAGTGCAGGGTGAAATATAGGCACGTGAAAATGAGACTAGCTACTTCGATTATAATGATGGTGGGAACATTGGTTAAGCTAATTTGTTAAGCTAATGTGTCTTCTCACTTAATACTGAGCAGGTGACTGCACTGGCTGCTCATTTTGCTGTTCCGTGTTACAGTGCCAGTTAAACCAATTTAAAATGAGTAGACCTACTGGCTTCTTCTGTGGTTTTTAGTATATGACAAAAAAGTGTAGGCCTACATCTGGCATGTGTACGGTAATATTGTTTATTGTGTAATATTGATTGTAAAAATCAATATTGTATGTGTAATGTAAGGTGTTTGGTACATTGTGTAATGTAATGTGTATACGGTGTTTGGTTGTGAAGGGAAATGCATATACTCACTGTAGTGACAGGGGGCCACTAGTGGAAGGCATTGAAGAAGAAAGCACACAGTTCTTGTAAGTAGTAAACAAAACACACAATGCAAACAAACCCAGGCGTCTACTAAAACATGCCGTTTAAGAGGTTTTTTTGGCTTATGTACAAAAATGTCAGTTGTGCACTCTGTTAGATTGTGAGAGTGGATGGACTGAGACAGAACAAGTGTACACTATACTACAAGGGTTATGTCCAGTACAGATTACAAAGTACAGATCTCTATACATTAAACCCATGGAAAGGGTGAAAAATACACTAGATCTGTGTTTATTTTGATTTATAAATAGCCCCTGCCAGCCATGTTTGTGTCAAGTAAACATGAATCATTCATCAGTCTGTACATGATCTGTTTTCAAGTATTGTATGGACATACAAAAACACAGGATAGAAACCATCTCACACCCCTTTAAACCTAATAAATGAAGACAGAAAACACTTTGATTCAAAGGGTTCATGAGTGTATTTTTCGTTGAAGATGGAGAAAAAAAACCCATTTGGGGTCTCACTTGCAATTCAAGTTTTATATTTAGAGCAGTTTTGTTTCTAACAGTCTCCTTTGAATCAAACCCTTGAAGACATGGCAATATTAGTATTATTTAACTATTCAGGCCAGTCTCTTAAAACACAAATAAAGTTAATGGAAGTTAACAAAAAAACAACAACAAGCAAAACAAAGAAAAATTGTTTAAAAGGCTTGAGGCTAGGATGATTTTGTTTTCTGCACAAGCCAATAGGAGCACACCTCATATAGTATACTGTCATTTGAATGAACTGTTAAATATCGACTGTGGAAAGCCATGTGGGTGAGGCATCTAGAGAGGAGCAAAATTAGTCGTACTGAGGTAGCTGTGCTCTGCCTAGTGCAGAAAAACTGGCTTTTCAAATTATAGCTATTAAAATACTAAACATTGAGGAAGGTAGTTTTTACATTAACATGTAGGGGTGGGGGCATATACAATTAAATTATAAATGGAGAAACCACATACAGTTCATGCTTGGTTACAGAACATGCAGCTTTCTTTTGTTTTGTTTTTTTAAGGATAACTAATGTTTTGTATTTTTTTCCCACATTCAACCGCTCACTTCCCAAACCTTTCCCATCCTTCGCCGCCGCACGATGCTTGTCCGTTGGCTCTGAAAGACTTCTAAAGTTATACTGAAGACACAATGGTAAACATTAGAAAATAAATCAAGGAGCTCTTAATAAGCCACACTTGGCTTGGTAGAAACCAAAGCAATACAAAAACAAAACAAAAACCGTTGCATAAAATAGTGTGAAATCTCTGTACAGGTCGATGTACTGCTGAGGAATATCTAAATTTGTATGAAAAGGGAACCATAACAAAACATGGGATTGCCATTTATACTGTAGTGAAATGAGATGAAAAATATTCCCAAATCATTTAAAATACACATTTAAAAAAAAATATTGACAATAACAAACAAAGCCTGACACATTGTTGTTTCTCGTTTAAACCAGCGAATAAGTCCACAGCTATGGGAGTGATGGTCATCGAACACTCACATTTAAAGCCTTAGCCAACCAAATAAAATAAAATAATAATTATCCAAACAAATGACTCATTGCCACAATTTTACATTATTTGTTACTTTGTTTCCGTGTGTTAAACTTGGTCCTTCTCATGCACACTTGGCAAGCATACACAAGCACACGCTCTACTTCTACACAAACACACACACATACTAGCTATGCACACACAGGTAGGCAGAGATGGGAGGGGGGTGAGGGGCCGTGAGGAAGGGAGGGGTGGTGATTGGAAGAAAACTCAGTGCTTGGGTGCTCAAGTCAGTCAAGACCAGAACATGTCGGCCATGTTAGTGTCAGAGCTGTAGATCCACAGCACCAGTGGGAGGGAGAGGGCCACGAAGGGCCAGGAGATGCCCTCCATGCATGCAGCAAAGCAGCAGCCCGGGGGCTTCTCCAGCTCTTTACCGGCCTCCAGGTAGTTCCTGGCTGAGAACTTGAGCAGCTCGTCTAGCAGGATGACAGGCAGGGAGATCTTCAGCACCATCAGCCACTGGGTCAGGTTAAGGGGGGTTATCTGGAAGATGATCTGGAGGGAAAAGGTGTATATATCAACTATGTATGGTATCATCAAAATACTACCATGTTACAATTATTGCCATTTTAAAGCGCTGGTGTTCAAGTAATTTCAGTAATCCCATACAGTCCCATACTAGGGATGTTCCTTAGGACAAATTTCCCTGACGGTTAAGTGGACGTTTTGTGAACAAAAAAAAAGAAAATCCCTAGAAATCAGTAAAAAAAATTTAAAAAAACTGAGCACATTACAATGTAAGAGGCCAAACATGATCAGAAAATATATTGTGTGTATTATAAAGAGCCATTTGAAATACTTAACCTGATATTTTAAATGGGGCTGCTTCAGCTTCAGAGTTCAATACTTCAGTGGGAGCACAAGCTCGTTCATACATCAATGGTTATTATTCTATATCTAATTAAAATAGGGTATTTAAATGAAGTCATGAAAATACAGACTGATCACGAACGGCAGCGCACCTGACCGCAGTTAGGCCTACTGAGTGGGATTAAGAGCGCTGTTGAGAATTGTGAACCAGATTAAATTTAATCATTAGATCAATGACATGTTTTGGGGAACTACACGTTGTTTAACATTAGTTAATTATATTATTATACGCATGGTCCAATTCTTATATGCATATTTCTATCAATAGTGCATGCCGTGCTTCTGCGATTCATATCTTGGCAGAAAAACTGACTAGCATTTCTGGTGCCGACTAGGAAGCGCAGCAATGACTAGTGGACTAATCGTGAACATCCCTATCCCATACATATATTGCATTGCCATAAAGCAATATAAAAGATAGCTTGCTGTAGAAAATGTACTTGGTCAGTGTAACAACACTGTCAGTATGACCTCAAAGTCAACCTCTTTAAGCTCAGCCCCATTTCTGCAAGAAAATGAAACCTAATAACAATGCAACATCAAGCAGCATTTGGGGTGGCTGGACGTACCGGTAGAGGTTCCACATAGAGGATGAGGAAGTGGAGGGACATGGAGAGACAGATTGCTCCCAGCAGCCACACGTTCTCCCAGGGAGGCATGCGCATCAGGGACTGGTTCTCTGACACGCTGGAAGCACAACACAACAGGTACTAAGATAACCAGGTACTAGTAATTTTCAGGTCACAGATTTAAATTCAGGTAAATGGGGATTAACAGTATTTGTCAAGAAGTTTAGTTGTTTGTCTGGTAGCTTTTGCTGACCTGTTGAGAGCGTTGCACATCTCGATGGTGACCAACACGGACAGGGCCATCGTCATGGGATACGGAGACTCAAATACCTCACAGTTCAAGCCCTGGAACTCTGGGTTGTCGGCATTGCACTGCAGGAAGTGGCTCTGTAGGGAGGGGGTTGTTAAGAATAACAGTACACGCATAGCGGTGGACAGTAAGACAACTTTCAGAGTGTGTGCTGCTGGTCATTGCCAGTACTCACCAGCTGGTAGAAGGTAATCCTGGGCCCATCCTCGGCAGCCACAAACCACCAGGCTGCAGCTCCAACGGTAGCAGCGCCGACATAACCTGGAGGGGCAGAGTATGTTAGATATTCAGGGGTACAAACCCACCCAAAAAGGTGAATTTTTTTTTTTGCCTGAAAAAAAAGAAATCTGTGTGCGGTGCCCTTAAAATCAAGCAGGCTATATTTTTCTATAGGTACATTTAGTTTAATAAGAAAAAAGTGGAATGGGATTCAGAAATGAGCTCTAAAATACAGCGGAACAGATTTGTGGAATGTGATCAAGTTAGCGTGCTAATTAGCAAGCTAACATTTCAAGAAACAAGTGCGAGTAAAAATTCCCTTGTGCGACCGTGAATTTACATTTAGGAGCATATGTGCGAGTGGAATTTTTATTTTTGAATTAAAATAAAATAGATCACGTTACCGACTTCCACACATAGCCCGATAGGTTTGCTGACCAAGGAAATAGTATCACAATATATCAATATCACACTTCACACATTCCAATAGAAGTTGGGAGGTGTAGTTCATAAATCTGTTTCGCCCCATTTACCGCGTTCGGGAATGAAGATTTGCAATGAAACTGCTTGCAACTCTGCTTTCTATCAGGCTTTGGGGGGAAACAGGGGGGAATCGACTATCTACATAAAAGCAAAATGGGAAGCGGAGTTAAAAATTAAAATATCAGAGGAAGAATGGTTTCAAATGTTTGAGACGCAACTTACATCCACAAACTCATTAGTATGGAGGGAATTCTGCTGGAAGAACCTGACTCGCTTTTTCATAACTCCCAAAATAAAGAGCAAGCAACTCGGTGTACAGCAACAATGTTGGAGGTTGTGTGGGAACATGGAGGCTGACCACTCGCACATTTTCTGGAACTGTACAAAGATAAGGCCATATTGGGAGAAGGTTAATGCAGTTGTCAAAATTATTATGGGATATGGAATCCCAAATACCTGCCCGGTGATGTATCTTGGGAACATTAAGGATGCTGTGATGGGAGGCGATCTCTATTTGACTAAGGTTTTACTTGCAGCGAGTAAGAAAGCTATAACTAGGAATTGGCTTAATGTGAACGCTCCG
>OMNO01000096.1:6638-18299 GCA_900303215.1 Trachyrincus scabrus | reverse complement strand
CTTGGTGTTGGAGCTGGACCTGGCCACACAGTCATGTGTGTACAGGGAGTACAGTAGGGGGCTGAGGACGCAACCCTGGGGGGATCCTGTGTTCAGGGTGAGGGGATTGGAGCTGTGTCTGCCCACCCTGACCACCTGGGGCCTGGCGGTCAGGAAGTCCAGGATCCAGGCACACAGGGGGGTGTTCAGTCCCAGCTCAATCAGCTTGCCGGCCAGTCTGGTGGGGACTATGGTGTTGAAAGCTGAACTATAGTCAATGAACAGCAGTCTCACATAGCCCCCCTTCCGGCTGTCAAGATGAGAGAGTGTGGTGTGCAGTACCTGGGAGACAGCATCATCCGTGGATCTGTTTGGACGATAAGCAAACTGCAGCGGGTCCATGGAGGAAGGGAGGAAGGCGCAGATGTAATCCTTTATCAGCCTGTTGAAGCATTTCATGACCACCGAGGTGAGGGCCACCGGTCGGTAGTCATTCAGGCATGCTGGATAAGCATTCTTGGGCATAGGGACAATAGTGGATCTCTTGAAGCAGGCGGGGACCACAGACTCAGCCAGGTGTTGAATATTGTGGTGAACACTGGAGCTAGCTGATTAGCACAGGTCTTCAGTACTCGCCCAGATATGCCATCTGGACCAGCAGCTTTCCTGGTGTTCACCCTCGTCAGAACCCTCCTCACACTGTGCTCCGTCACAGAGAGTGTGTGTTCATCCCCAGCGGTAGAACTCACCTCGGCTACGCTAGCGCTGTTGTTGCTAGCCTCAAACCGTGCATAGAATGAGTTCAGGTCGTCCGCTAGGGATGCGTCGGCACTCACAGTTGCGGGGGGTCTGCCCTGGTAGTCTGTTATAGTCCGTAGCCCCTGCCATAGGCGTCTGGTGTCGCGCTGCTCCATCTGCGACTCCACTCTCTCGTCTCTGTACCTCCTCTTGGCTTCCTTCACCGCCCTTCTCAGTCCATAGGATGCTGCCTTGTGCTCGTCCATGTTGCCGGATACAAGACCGGAGTTATAGGCCGCAGTACAGGCGTTCAAAGCGTTGCGGATGGATCTATCGACCCGCGGTTTTTTGGTTAGGAAAGGACCTAACTTTTACCGTGGGGACGATGGTGTCCGCTAGCGTTGCTATGAAGCTCATTACTACTTCTGTAAACTCGCTGACTGGATTGGAACATGTCCCAGTCGACATGATGCACTTTTAGTAGTCCATCTTCGGAACATTGTAGTTTCACCACCACGGCAGACCCACATCCATAGGAAGTGCAGTCGGATTCTCTTAGCACCGCGGTTGTCTTTTCCTAAGTCCTCATGAATTCTCCTTCACATCTTTCCTTGACCTCATGATGTTTTCCATCAAGGTCAAGGAAAAGTGGTTAGGAAAAGACATAGGACATCATTTTTTGATTATTCGATCGCAGCTCTAGCCTCCAACTGAAGAAGTGAAATGCATGGGCGGAGCTTAATTATATCGTTATGGAGTTGGGCTGATCAACCCTGTCAATGAACTCCAACACTGAAAACCATTTAAATCACAATGTGAACATTTAAATTACACTTTGGGAGTGGAAATCAACTCGGAAATGTTTAACCCTGAAATTTCAACACTAAATTTTTGCTGTGTACAAGCAGCAGTAGATGAGTTATTATAGAAAATTGTTAAAAGATATCAAAGCTATATGCACGCACTTTTGGCTAGAAAAACACAGTGTGGCATAACCCCCATAACCATTATGGGCATTATTGTTAATCAACTAATACAATGGGATGTTTTTAGTTTAGAGATAGCTGGTACAGGTAGAGACACTGGTAGAGGCAGTTTTAACATGTTTCAACATTGTAGCAGTCAACCCTACTACATGCCACTACAGTGGCATGTAGCCCCATCCAAAAAAACTATAAACCGGACTCTCTTCACAGGGTTATCATACCTAACATAAACAAGCGGACTCTACAGGGTTGCCATACAAAAAAATAATAATAATAAAAATCCCAACCCATTGTTCCACACCTCCCCAGTGTGAGCCCCAGAGTCTAATCAGTCTGACTCGGGCCAGGTGAGGCTGCTTAAACCAGCTACCAACACATAGTAAAAAAATTACCTACATACTTCGCCTCGTGCATTCTTACCGTGTTGGTTCATACAGGCTTTATAAACATGGACAACCCGGTGAAAAATATTCACCGGTCACAAAAGTGAAATGAAATGGTAGTCGTTGAGAATGATTGCTCACGCTCACCCTCCTGTTCACTCATAGTTATCGACATGAATCCCAATTAGTATGATTGTTTACGTGATGATCTGCATCCCTTGTCGGTCATGTTGATTGTTTGTTTTGAACGGCCAAATGGTGCGTTGCTTTAGATGTTGCTGCCGCAAGGAATTGTGGGACGGCATTATCTCTTTTCCTTTCTTAAAGGATGGTTCAGTGTACCCTATGCTAAAGGAGATAAGATAGGAAGCATTGGAGCACCTTTCCTTAGCCTTTAGAGAATTCGACCAGCTCTTATCATGGCTGCCACAACCTTCCTAAGCAAAAAATACAATTTGACCGCAACCACACTCCACAGACATGTATTACCGCTTCTGTTTTGTGATCCTTGCCTGCCCTGTGGATTTTAAAAAAATGTATTCCTGTTTTTGGTACATTTGCCTGGATTGTCTGGCTTTCACTTAGACTGTGTACTGACTGATTTTTGGCATAGTAAAGACTTGTGTAAAGACTTGTTTTATTTTGTCATATTGTCTTTTCTGTTCCCTGATTCAGTTCCAGCATTTATGTATGACATTAAGTTCTGTGCAGAGAGAAACTATTTAACATTGATTAACAGATCCCTGTGTGTAAACTCTTTGAACTACTCATCCAGGAAGATAGCCTTTGAGAAGCTTTCTTGAACTTGCATGTGAATTAAATTTACCAGACACCCCCCAACGCAGACAGAGATATTACATTGGCATAGGGATTAGAATCAGATTGTATTGTTAATGATTTCCTGAGTTCTATTCACCTTCGTTGTCACTCAGACCTCTTGATTAGCCCACAAGCCATTGTGTTAGGCTAGCCTTGATGTAATATTATACAACCTTGCTTTGAATGTTGATCTTCAGAAGAGATTCCATGACTGCTGTGAACTCTCTCCACTGCAGTGAAATGCTCATCATAACCATCTGTTTTCCTCTGAGGTTTAAGTAAAGATTATGTTATTCTATTTGGAAGCTGAGTGAAGTTTTGTTCAACAAAACATTTATTCTATAACTGTTTTACCTTATAACTGTCTGTGTGTTTGAGTCCTGACAAAGCTGCATGTAGGTTTCTATTCCTCCACACCAGACAAACACTATCCTTACAAACCTGATGATTCAGTATCTGGGAGAGCCAGTGTTGTTCTCTCTTTTGCCATTTCCTTTTTGTCTCGAACCTGATGGCTGGAACAGCTGAAGAGGTCTTCATCACTGCAGTGACAAACACACATATTGAAAACATCATATGTGCTTGACTCTTGCAGAGACTTGTATTCACTAATTTACAATTGTTCTTGTATCTGATTATTATATCGTGAAATATAATTGCACAGGTAAAACTGAGTTTAACAAAGACATAGACTTAATTTACAGAAGACAACTGTGAGCTAACACACTTGAGAGTAACATTACATTTTTAGGTATTAAATGACATTCAAAAGCACTTACCATCTAACTAGAATTAGAGGACTCTCTGTATATATGTATGTATGTATGACTGTCCTTCGATTTTCTCGACAACCGTTCATCCGCTCGACTTCACACTCGGCGGGTGTATTGCTCATGGCCCAAGGAAGTACAGCGTTGAGTGTGAAATTGTTCGGATGCGCGGTTCTCAAGAAATCCGTGGAGTTGGACTGGGGGCGCTATGTCAGAGTAGTGTAGTGTCGAGTGTGCGTGCTTTAAAAAGAGAAAAGTAGACAGCAAAAACACGTTTAGACACTCAACATGTTTCATATTAATAAACTTTGAATAAACAAGCAAACAGTGAATGGGCACGCCCCCTGACAACGCTGCAAGCAGCCCAACGGACACGAATGGGCACGCACTCCAATTGGCCATGCCCCCAACGGGCACATTTCCTAGTTTAGAACAAAGCAGAGAAAGTTTGCTACATATTATCTAAATTGAAGCTGGATATAGGGGAATGTCCCACTGGCTCACTGGGACTATTAAACACAACACATCCAGCAGCCCATAACAGAGGCACACACCTGACATGTCACACTGAACAACACACAACCACAGTAGTTTTAAATCACAACACTATGGGCAACAGCATCAGTCCAAAAGTATTACAGCACAGTAAAAGAAAGACAAAGGTTACAAACTGTAACTGTCATTAGAACTGTGTGGGTGTGAACATGCGCCACAACAACAGAACATAACCAAACAACACATGAACAATGGAAACTACTCACAGTAAGTGTACACCACTACACAGTAATGGAGGGACCAGTGTAACAGCAGCTGGCCCTCTCAAGTCCTCTCCGAAAGCACCCAAGAGCGAATGGGTCATGGAGGGATGGGAAGGATCCCACAGATAAAATCAGACGAATGACAACGAGGAAGACCAAGATGCTGCCGTGCATATATCCTCCACTACAACCCTCTCTGGACGCCCTAGGAAGTTTCCAAGCCCCTGGTGGAATGGTCCCTAACATCACCAGGTGGATCCTTCGAAATGCCTTCGAAATTACACTAGTACTAGAAGCACCATTCATGTGGTGTAATTGACATAGGGGGGCCCTCCTCATTGGGAGGGCGGTAATGAAAAGTCTTCACTGCTGCACTAAACCAAATAGCCACAGACCTAAAGGATGTAATGCTGATTGATTAAATCAATAAATACCTAATTCTTTTAAATCTGCCTCCTCTGTGGAACTTTGTGCAGGATCCACCAGCAAGTATGGTTGACAGCATTTATGTACTGAAGATTGTAAAGACGATTTCATTCAATTTACAAGATTGTAAATCGAATGAAAAAAATACTGATTAGATCTTTAAAACAATACCAGACATTCTGAGTGTAGATACGGGAACAATTCACTTCCAGTGGACGTTGTCAATATTTACAAAGGAAACAATGGCCTGGTAATTGTCAAATAATAATTTCAATGATTTAAATACAAATTATATTTGCACTGTGAACCATCATTAAATATTTTCCAGTATTATGAAATGCTGCAAGTTTTTCTAATAATGACAAATTACTTGACAAATCTATTCTTTCTTCCATTTCATATGTAAGACATAAAATATATTGCCCCCTCCACACACACACACACACACACACACAAAATTGCATCTCCACACTATAGTCCTGGCACTCAGATTGCCTTGGGCAGACTGTGCTGGGCGCTGCAGTCTTGTATATGGTATAGGGTACTCCCCCTCTGTAGCTGATTTGCAGCTACATGAAACAGACCTTCAATTATATATATCAGGGAATTGGGTGAAAAAACGTATATATAAATGTATATTCATTTTAGTATTGTAAATTGAAAAGACATGGATTATTTACATTTACCAGATGCTTTTATCCAAAGCGACCTACAAGTACTTAACTATTTCAGGGACATTCCCCTGGAGCAACTCAGAGTTAAGTACCTTGCTCAGGGGTACAATGGTGGCAGACCTGGGGATTGAACCCATGACTTTCCGGTGCTCCATCTGGAAGCACTGTTCCTTACCCACTAGGTTACCACCACCTATTACATTGTTATTATATTGTTGCTTCATTATAACAGTATAGTTATCCCCATAACCTTGATAGGATTGTTGCAGTTTGTGCTTGTATTAGCAAATGCATTTGTATAATTTAATAACTGAACCAATTTTGTATTTAAATGTATGAACAAACGCGTATTAACCAACGAAATGTTTACTACGTGTAACTGCTTCAATGACAAATGTTATTCCTTGAGCTCATATAATAATCATGAAATGATGTAACACTTTTACAATTGATTTCTCATTGGAGCTATAGCTTTAAGGGAATAAAATGCAAACTATACCTCACCTGTTAGCCACTGGTGAGGCCAAGGTGTACGCAGCCCACTGTGGTGGATGATAACACTGTCCTTTGGTCTGGGAGGGGAGCACAGAAAGCACTTTCTTTTTCCACAAGGAGGTGAGCTGCAGATCATAAATGTAAACCAAATGTAAGAAATTAAATATGTTGCAATTTCTTTTCTCTCTCTCTTTTCTTTCTTTAATAAATATGTTCCTCCTTGTGTTTCTTCTTCCATACAATACACATTGGAAATTATTTGTATCAGTTTAAATTGTTGACGAATTTCTGTTGGGAATAAATAGGAGTTATAAATGACAGTTAATCATACCTGTTCTTCTGGGGTTGGAAACCTTCTTTGGGAAAGACTCTTCCGACCACTCTTAAGTGGAACACTTGATGTTGTTGTTAATGGTTCATGTTGGGAGAGTATATTCAAAAAGCTCTTTCCATTGCCATGACAGTTGGTCTGTCATTGTTGACCAGGTTAATTAATAATTAACATTAATAATTAATAAAACAGAATTAAAGGCTCTGCTTACCTTTGTCCTATGGTCCCGTGGTGGCCCCCCGGTGAGATGACTTTCACCAAGCCCCTCCTGGCTAGCTCGCCAATTTGTCGAAGATTTGTTGAAGAGGTCCTCGGCAGAATAACTTTAACTTTATAACTTTAACTATTAAAATTAATAAAAGACTTCTTAAGTTTCCAACTTTGAATCGATTTCAAGACTTCTTAAGTTTCCAACTTTCAGGTTGGAAACTTTCAGGTTAGATACTTTCATATGTTTTCTTCCCATGCAATTTAAACATTTTTGGTGGGCATGGTAACCGTCGCATTCTGTGCTGGCGTCTCATTTTAGATAAGACACCAGATATCTAGTCAAGTATCTGACTATATCTAGATACTTGACTAGATATAGTCAAGTATCTGGTTATATACTTGACTATATCTATCAGGGTTACATACTTGGATACCTTTGTCTGGATTAATATCCAACAGGTGTATCTGGTGATTGTTGTTGGCCATGGAATTATTTTATAGTTGTTAATATGATTTCTGAGCAAGTGTCAGAGGGAAGTTGAAAATGCCTGAACTCATGGCTGGAATGGCAACATAATGGAAATTGTGATGTTCCACTACTTTGAAAATGCTCCATAATGCTTGTCTCAGTTTCTTCTCTGCAGTGGATGGGTGTTGTTGGTTTTGAATGAAGGCGTGGGCTAGTGCAAGACCACCAAAATGCAAGTTGGACATTGGCAGCGTTGACTACAGCAGCTAAATGAAATATGGTGAGGTCGGCCCTCCATGTTTTGGGACAAATGAATAGAAAGCCTCCTTTCTTGATGCTGTGGGCTTTCTGATTTCATGGATTGGTCCTCTGCTTTGTCAGAGATGGCCCTACGTACTCCAGCCAGTGCTTCCAAAATGTTGTCATGGTCCCCCTGCAGGGATAACCTTGGCTCTTGGCAAGAGATGTCACTGTGTGTTCCAAGGGAACCCTCAGTCACTGGGGAATCAACTTACTGACATTGTGGGAACAAATATAACATATCATCAAGTAGCCTCATTTAATAGTGCTTCTTTTTGTCTTTCTGTCCTGGTTTTATCCTGTTTGCTTTCTTCTTTCAAACACTCTGCATAAACCTTTTTCTGTTGTAATATACTGTATATAATTATTTATCTAATAATGAAGTAGCACAAAATTAATGTGAGGATACAGATGTTGTTGCAAATACACAGAAGTAAAATAAAAAAGATTCACAAGATGTATTTCTAACTTTGACAGTCCCTTGGCTTTAGCAGACTCTGTGATTGAAAGTTTCACTTTATTTAAAAAACATGACAGTTCCTCAGTTGATGACAAGATTTTCTTATTTTCAATGTATAATACTTTTATTTTTTATGCAAAGACGTGGGTAATTTTTGGTTTGGTTACCCATTACAGTTAACTGTGTAAGGTTTACTCTGTGTAACAGCATTACATTTACGGTTTAGGCCTACATTCTTGGTAAATCTTTTGAAGGGAATGGCTTGTGGATTGCAGTTACGTATCTCCCCCTCTTTTTTTGCTGGCGTTCCTTCCATTTTTCTTTGTTCACTCTGAATGTCTGCATAAAGAAGTAAGAAGTATAGATGGAAGCAGTCATTGAGAATTTAAATTACTGTACAGAGCAATTATAGACAGAGAGAGAGAGAGAGAGAGAGAGAGAGAGATTCCGTGTCATTCATGTTTATAAGCCAAATCAGAAATACCTGTAAGGATTGCGGAATTTATAGTGCAAGCATTTTGTTGTGAACCCACTTGGCGGATTTCTGACAAATATCACACACATCCTAACACTGTTGAGACAATTTAATTTACAACGGTTGGTGTCAGTGGGGCAGCTTGTTGCACAGTTTGGATTGGGTTTTTTTGTTGTTGTTTTTATGTAAAGGATTTCTCAATTCCTTCGATAACTTTGTATCCACATGCCCAAATTATGCAATACTGAATGACCAGCTTTTTTTCATAATCAATTGACAGACCTATGACCTTCACACTTGGGGTCCTTTTTCAACTAGCACAAATTCAACATTGTGAGGCAATACTTTCTTTCTCTGGTGCATCCTCTGAAACACCAATATGTCTAACGGACTGATAATTGTGTGTCATTTTTTTCTACCTTAATTGAAATATTTCACATTTGGTGATTTCTTAATGTTCCCCATGACTGAATTTAGTTTCACATTTTTTAAGATGTACTACTCAGCAAGGACTGAATACTGATAAAGTTGGTCAAATAAAATAGGTTACGTATTAAAATCTTTTCATCATTCATTCACATTAATTGGCTTATGTTGACAATGTGGTTTGGACTAAGATTTCTCATTAATTGAGCCCTGAGAGCCCTGACACAATCAGATTAATTAATAACATAAATTTGCAGTCAAACACAATAAGAACATTCATTTGAAAAACTAACATAAAATTAAAATATTCAATTACTTGTCTTTTACTGATTTTCAGGACATTGTATCTCTTTGTGTACTCCTCATATGCTTGTCCAGTGCCATGTTGTTTATTTGCAGAAAATACATTTCAGCTAATTTTTGAAATTACGAAAAGATATATGTTGCTTGATTAAATTTGACTAACCTAGCATGGCACTGGCAAGAAGGCACTTAGTGATGTGAGCCACAATGTCTTTGGTGTAGTAAGGGTTGGGCTCACCATCCTTGGAAATCACTTCCCTATAACATTTTCCAAAGTAGTTGTTTCCTTTGAGTAGTAAATTGTAAAAATCGGATAACTGGTGATAAATGTTCTGGTAAAAATCTAGAGACCCCATTGACCTCAATGGTTACCACTCTGTCCTACAAACCAAAAAATATTCTAAGAAGTTTATACTAGACCTTTATAATAGACCTTTTCACCTTGACCATGTCCCAGTCCCTGAAAACTGATCAGAGGGTCTACACGAATGTCCTGTAGGACCTTCGTAGCACTTATTCTGTTCTCTCCCGAACTACATTATTGCTTGTGTTGTTTATCTTATGTGTAAGTCGCTTTGGATTAAAGCGTCTGCCAAATTGATAAATGCAAATGTTTTGACACAACCAGAATTTTAAGTACCTCAGCATTCAGGTCCTCAGCATGTGAAAAAGACCCCAGAAGTGTTTTAAAGTGAAATTCCCCTTTAATCCACCACTCACCTGTAAGTCCTCAGCGTGCATTCGGAACGTGGCAGTCTCATCCAACTGGAAGCCTTTTTGTTGCAGCCACGACTGCAGGTTGTTGAAATGTCTCTCAACATTTGCCCCACTGGATGAACTTGAACTAAAGTACTTGCAGTTGTGAGTAGACCAAAAATGTGCATGGCCAGATGGTGGTGTTTTGGTGCACTGCGGGATGTAAAAAATTAATTAGGTTCAATATTTGTAAAGAAATATGTATATCTAACCTGAATGCATTAAACTATATTATACTATTTGTGTGTAATACTCAAATGTATGGAGTTTATGAGTACACAAATAAACCATCATTGATTTGTCAGTTCTGGCAATTTAATAAACAACGAATCTTAAAAGAGAAGAGATAACACTAACAAGAAGTTTATAAATAAATGTAAACAAATATTTTCTAAATATTTCTAATTAGTTATGGATTTCTTATAGGATCAGCATAATGTTTAAAATAATTTCCGACTGCTTCATGAGGGTGTGATTTGTCACTTGTCACTTTGTCACTTATCAAAGCTTATTTACAGCTAGCCTTTTGTCTTATAAGGGTAGTCAAGTACTACATTAAATTTAAAAAACATGACCTGAAGTCAATAAAAATTATTGTGTATATATTCTCCCTCATAATTTTATGGGCATGCAATGCAGAAGATGTAAACATGGCAAAAGTTAAATGGACTGCATTTATATAGCACTTTTCTCAAAAGCCCTTTACAATGTATGCCTTGCATTCACCCATTCTCACACACACATTCATGGTGGAGGCTACCATGCAAGGTGCCGACCTGCTCATCAGGAGAAATTAGGGGTTCAGTGTCTTGCTCAAGGACACTTGGGGATTGAACCAGGAACCTTTCTATTACTAGACAAGGCACCCCAAACATACACCGACTAACTTGCTCAGGTGATTTATGTCCATGTTCCTCTGTCACACTGTCACTGTCCAGGGTCTGCAGAGGAGATGGTGGCAATTCTGGCTTGTGCTGTGACATAAAGAATATTAATATGAACATGATCCAGCCTTAATTGAGCTTTAAAGCTGCATGAGATAACTCTGCACTCTGGCGGCCACTCTGGTCGTGATAAAAAACTGCACTGCGTTTTAAGAACCGCACTTCCCACAATTTCCCATTGAGGAGCTGTAATGACGTATACAGACACACGTGGAGCAGACTGGAGTTTGTACTGTACTTCTATGGACTGGAAGGATGGCTTCAAATCAGGTAAATAACCTGGTCTTCTTTTTTTATGTGCATGTAGGTAAATTACATTGAGCAACATTTTCAGTTTATTAGTAAAGTATAGGGACATTGCAAACTCTATTATAAAGATGCAATATTACATGACATTGCCTGTTGCCTGCTGTTCCATCACAGTAGGCTAACTGGAACTGAGCTAGGCTATATTACCCTCCAGCTACCTGCACAACAAGACATGCAAGCATCAGAAACGCATAGTTAACTAGAAAGTACATTTCCTGTAGAAAATGTGAAGTGGGCTAGCTTTGTGCAGTCGGAAGTATTGCTTACGCAGCTCTGTAGTTACTAAGGATAGGGTGGCTAGGGTATCCTAGATCAGGGGTCCCCAACCACCGGGCCACCTATTGCCGGGCCGTGCAAACCCCAGAGCAGAAATAGAGGTAGTAAAACTAGTAAATAGTAAAAATAGTAAAAGCTGAATTATTAGAAGCAGTAGAAGCATATGTAGTAAAATCAGAAGTAATAGTACTACTATCAGTGCTACTACTACTACTGCTATCATAACAACAAAACCTACTACTATAAATACTTCTACTGCTAGTACAACTGATACTACTACTACTACTAGTAGTACTTCTAATACTCGTACTCGTAGTACTACTGCTAATTACTACTACCCTAACTAGTACAAACTGCAACTGCCAACATGTATT
>OMNO01000088.1:0-11510 GCA_900303215.1 Trachyrincus scabrus | reverse complement strand
GCTCCTCATGCAGGGTCTTGGGGTACCCCTCGATAAGAGTGTAGTGGGCCCCCGACCGGTAGATGTACACCTGGTCCCCCTGGTGCAGGAGGAGGAGGAGGGAGGGGGGGGGGAGAGAGGAGCAGGGGAGGAAAACAGGGGAGAGGGGAGAAATGACCACGAGGAGAGGAGAAAAGAGGGGATGGGAAGATTAGAGGTGAGGGGAAAGGGGAGACGAAATGAGAAGAGTAAAGGGAGAAATCAGAGCTCGCTTTATAATATTATTAGTATTTCCACTGAAAGATACATTTCAGTAAGTCAACCCAGAATGTAATCTGTAGTAATGTGACACCGCTTTCCTTGTGACAGCCGTAGCCCTGCCCTCTCTCCATAGGGGACCACCTACCTTGATGAGGTAGATCTTGTCTTGGTAGGAGAAGACCGCGTCCACCCCACCCGCTGCCTCCTTCCACATGCGGCTCATGGGGAAGGCGTGCAAGCCGTCGCGGCTTGTGTCCAGACGCATGTAGTCGGGGCCTGCGGGGCGAGACACACAGAAACACACACACAGTGTCTGAGTATCTGAGTTTTACTTGTACTCAAGTCATGTTCTCAAGCAGGGGTGAGACATCTTGTTAAATTTCTTACCGTACTCTACTCTCCGGCTACTTGTACTTCAATACATTCCAAAATATTGTTGAATTTTTAAATGTCCCTGTGAGTACACGATTATGTAAAGCTATGCAATGTTCTATGACATTGAAAATACTCGGCCTTTACTCATTCATTCGTAGATATTGGGGGACTTTATAATGGAACTGCCCTATATTCCAGAATAAATACTTTTACTTTATAGTCTATTGCGTGCAAGTGATCCACAAAATTTAAAATCTTCTTCAGAAAAAGTACATACACAGGAAAAGACAAAAATATCAATGTCTCACTATGGCTATAGTTTAGACAACCTGATTATTGATTATTAATAGTATTACCTGTGAAGATGTAGGTTTTGCCTGTGTCGTCGGAGGTGATCGCATCCACGCTGACCTCACTGCATTTGGGTGACTGGTAGTCACCTCCATGACCTACACACGACCAATCAGATGAAGGCCCCACCCCCATAGAAATCATATTGGCCTTATTCACCTAGCGGCCATCTTGGTTCCAAACGCTAGCTTGGTGGGTGTATGTATGTGTGTGTGTATTTGTGTGTGCGTGTGTGTGGGGGTGGGGGGGGGGACTCACCAAAGTTGGGGCACTTCATGAAGTAATGGCGAGCATCTTTGGGGTAATTTATGTTCACCGTCCCGGACACAGGGTGGAAGCGGGTGAAGTTCTTTCCCTGGAAACAGTAGTAGTGTTCCATCCAGCGGAAGGCAGAGGTGCAGGGGGGCACTTGGGGCCACATCTTCATTTTCACCGTCTGAGTGGCGATGTCATAGTGGTACACCTCACTTCCTGTGGTTCGGATGAGCCGGAAACGTTGTTCAGAGTGAGTGGGAGAACGAACGGACGGATGGATGAATGAATTAAATGATACATAATATATATGTATCATAATATTGATGTGATTTTCGTTGTTGTCTAGTCTTTTATGTTCATGGTAGGTCTGATTCAATTTGGCCTACGGTGTTGTTGCCGTATATGTGTTTAAGTGTATCTTGTCCTCTGGTTGGGTTAATCAATTCATGGTAATTTCATATACTCGTTTATTATTGCACATATTATGAAAGCTTTCTGATTGGCTGGGCAGATTCCCCAGTGGGTGGGGCCACCCAGGCCCACCCACAGCTACGCGTCTGTATTCTTGATTTTAAGAAAATCGTGTAGGAGCGTAGAGCCTCGTCTCTCCACAAGGGGGCAGCATTGACCCAAGCTTTACCTTTGAAGAATATGACTGAGTCGGCGGAACATTCTCCTTTCGGGCACTCGACCGCAGCGTCCAGGTGACACGGCACTCCGGGGAATTCCTGCCGGACCTCTTTGGGATAACCTTCTTCCAGAGTGTGATTATAGTAACGAAACACCATTTCGTCCTGTGGGTTTGAATGTTGAGGGAAATGTTAATGTTAGACTGGGCAACTTTGCTCTCTCTGACAATGTCAACCAAAAAAAAAGATTGTTCGACAAAAGCTAGATGCTTTTTAAGCATAATCATTTGGCCTTCAGTAATCTCGGATCCAGAAGTTGGACAATGCTATAGCCGAACTTCTGGGGGGAGACTGCACAGCGCCTGGGCCGGAAACCAGAAAGTGCGAGGGGCGGAGCTACGCAGTGTTTCCTCTTTTGTTACGGATATATTCTTCTGAAGATAAACTCATTCGCAAGTGCAAGATGGAGGTTTCAAGACCATTTTAACAAATGTATTTCTACAGTGGCCAGTCTACTACACAGGCTTTACAGACACTTTGTCTAAGGATGTTGGTGTCCGGACAGGACGTTTTAGCTTGTCTTCCCACCGGCTACGGGAAAAGGCCAGTGCTGGCCTTTTGGCCATAGAGGGACACCAACAATGGGAGAAGATGCTATTGTTTTAGTTATCAGCCCTCTTCTGCTTTTCTCAATGGAAAAGATGTTTTCGCTTGACTACGTCATATGGTTCGTTGATCTGATTGGTTGAAGTTAGCCCACGATAGACGGTGATAGACAATCACATGCCATGTATTTTTTGAAAGTGCCAGCTCTTTTCCAAACAGTTTCAAAGGACGCCTTCCCAGATGGTTCTGTATAACAAACCATCTGGTGCATCAGGGTAGTAAGACTTTAGATGTTAATCTAAAATCTGATTTATGAGACTAACAGTAACTGAACTCTCTTCGGATGAAAACATTCCAGAAAAGCACAAATTCACACCCGTCTCTTTTTTTTTCAGTTAAACCTACCTGGAAGAAGTAAATATGATCGTGGTCCTCGGGGTTTCCCGCACTGTGCATGCGGAAGGCGGCGTCTACGTGTCCGCGGTAATTGAAGGACTCATTGGTGAGCTGAGCCGGACCGTGGAAGCCTTTCCACAGGTAGCCATCTAGGAGATATATAGCAGTGCTCACTCATTATTGTTGCTTAATTTTTTGTTTAGAAGGGAAGAGAAACAAATGATGCTGTTTGAGTTTAAAATACAAGTTAAAAGTGTTGTGAATTGTGAAACACGTACCTGAATATCAAGGCCTACTCCCGCCAATGACCTAGCTAGGCTACTCGATGTTCACGAATTAGCGACAATCATACAATCTTTTTAGTTAGCAGCTGTTAGCTAAGAGTGAATTTAATGGACATATTAATGAAAAGGCTCCACACCTTTGAAGAAGAACGATTTTCCTTTCTCGTCCGGTGTGATAGCGTCAAACTCAATGCCATCGCACCTGTCGGGCTTGGGTGGATTGCGGCCATCTTTATCGTAATTCCAAAGTGAATTCCATTTAAAGAGGTAAGACATTTGTCCATTAATATACAGTACATGTTAAAATGTAATCATTATGGGTACGTGTAAATGTAGGATTAGCAGGAATAGCATATGAGCTAAACTCACATACACGCACACGCACACAAAACACATGTTTTAAACACCTACCGACGTCTGCTGCATGTTCATGGTTTCTGGGAAACAAACAAACAAATTCATTTGTTTAAATTAACGTCCACCAAATGTTGACAAATGGTCTGTCACGATATTGATCGGTATCGCAATGGGATGAAGTAATATGATGAAGACGTGTGCATGTTATTTGGTTTATCGATCTACCCTGTGACGATTGGGAAACAGCAAACAGAGAGTTTTGAAACAGACAGTGGCCAGCTTAGACAAATGCAAACCAAAAAATCTTTTTGAAATAAAGAAAGAAAGCCTAACATATTTTGATGATTTCGATGATTATATGTAATGATTATATATCCTATCTTTCTTTGCACTATATTCATTACTATATACTTCGGTATAGGATTAGACTTACTATACTTGATTTCTGCATAACAACAAATTCTGAACATTTATAAATATGCTTTGCACTAACCAATTCAATACCCAGAGCGTACATCACCATACACATTCAATCATATCTGCATGACTGATAATTCATTTCCTACACAGAGTGTGAATTAGTGTAAATATTTTTCGTAACTGAGCTCTAACTGATTCAAGTGTACATCAATGAAAATGTACTCACGCTGGTGCGGCACTCGTGAAGACGAGCACCGCAGAGGCCAGGCAGAGAGGTAGAAAGAGCTGAGTCATGGCGCTGCTGAGATCCTGTGAACCAGAGGTCTCAGAGGAGGGGGAGGTGTGTAGAAGGAGACGTGCCTGCCCTGGGATTTACTATGGAACTTTATAGAGGAGCCCCTGGTGTGGGTGGACAAGCTGGGCGGTCTATAGCTTACTCTCTCTCTCTCTTGCTCTCTCTTTCTGTGTGTGTGTGTGTGTGTGTGTGTGTGTGTAATAGTCACCTGTTTACTTAAAGAAAGAAAGGACATCTCTTGTTACCAAATAATGTTTTTTCCAAAGGGTCATTTCCAATCTTTGCTTTGGAATCACTCGTAACCGTTGCAAAATTAGCCCCCCAAAAGATAACTGGTTCTATGGTGCATCGCATATTACTTTCAATCAAGTCAGGTGCAAATGATTAATTATTTGAAAATAAATGAAACAAGAGGCTCTGGTCTACGCTATGTTTTAAAGTTTTTATTTATTCGACTGTACAGTCAGAGAAATGTCAACAAACACAAAAAGTTACTCATGTCTGTCTGGAACATTTTATTAGGGTTTTCACAATTTCACGAATGTGAATACACTGCCACACTAACTAGCACACTAGCATACATTTTTAGATAAACTTATATTTGAGTATATATATTTATTTGATTTAACGATTTAACTGATTCCATCAACACTGTATTCTATCTAAAATCACTTCAAATTATTTTACAATTAATCAGTGAGATTTTTGTAAAAGGAAATACAGGATTCTGCATAGGCACTAGGCAAATAGAGTAGGTGTCCTTGTTATCATATGTATGTTGTGTTACCTTGAGGACTGAAGGTAAAGATCCATCACCACTGATATATGAATAGCTTATACTAGCTGTACATTTACTTTTGAAGAGGAAGAAAATGTAAAAGGTTGATTATATTTTTAAAAAACACACAGATTTCCCACCCCAAAAAATGCAAACCTCTATGTTGGATTCCCTATTCCCCTAGTCAAATAGTTGTTCTTTCTAAATGGTAAATGATTGTCAACTAATGATTTGGATTTTTACACCATTATTTATAAACGCATTGGTTTGATTGCTGATTCTACATCTTTCATGACAGTTGGTTGCTTATCTTAGACCCTCCATCTTTACCCTCACTCCAATTTACTTATAGCGGTAAATCTTAACACAGTGGTTCATGCTGTCCGACACGACCACCTGGCCCCCAGGTACCAAGGCCAGGCCCCTGGGACTGCTCAGGTCGTCCACCACCAGGGGCCAGCCCACCCCTGTGGCCGGGTAGAAAAGAACACGGTGGTGCTGCTTGCCCCAGTCTGCCACCAGGACATCCCCATCACTGTCGATGCACAGACCCCATGCACTGGACAGGATGGGGCCCAGGCCCGAGCACACTCCCAGGATTCGGATGGTGTTCCACCCAGGCTCCAGTACCCGGATGCAGGGGACTCTGCCGGTCTCGTTCCCTCTCTCGGATACGGCCATGAGCCCGGTGGTGACACAGGCCGCCACCAGGTAGGGCCGGTGGAATCGGGTGACAACTGTGCGCTCCAGCCGGATGCCGGTCTTGGGGTCTAACTTCAGAGTGGTCAGGGAGCCGCGTTTCATATCGGCTACCAGGAACTCGTCCTCCTTGGTCACAGTCACCCCTCTGGGGGCCTCCAGCTCCTCATTGGTGGAACCAATTGTTGCACCCCCGAAGGTTTGGAGGAGTCGTCCATGGCGATTGAAGACCAGCAGAGCTCGCTCGGCGGCACAGGTCAGGGCAATGAGGCCCTTGGCATTCACAGCCACATCAAAGTAGTTGCAGATGCGGGCAGACCTCTCCGTTCCTGATGGAGACACCTGCTGGACCACATTCTTCTGGAGGTCCGTGACCTGAATCCTGGCGTTGCCACAGTCCACAATGAACAGCTGCCCCTTCGCGGTGGCATGGACACCACTGGGTAGATTGAAGTCGGTTCGGCCCGATCCCTGTTTTCCAAACTGTTTGACGAGGTAGGCAGAATCTAGTGCAGTCAAACCACTTTCTTCCTCCACTTCCCTTAACTGTGGCACAGCTTTCTCTTTGCTGCACTTGTTGGATGGTTGCTCTCCTTGGTTTCGGTGGAAGTTGTCCCCTTCAAGTGCAGACAAAGACAGAGATCTGCTCACAGGACTAGCGCCCGTGCCCTGCTTCACTGGACTCAGGGGTCTTGATTCTCTCTCGTTGGAGCTTGTGGAGCTTCCGCCAGACTCCTGGCAATATCCCTGGTTTTGTTCAGGAGTTGAGGACTCTGGAGAGAGGCGCATCCTGTTGGCTTTTCTGAGTCCACGGCGCTCGCCCTTGCCACCATTAATCAATGGCCTTGGCCTGCCAGACAGGTCTGTTGTGGACACGGATTGGCGATGTTCGTCCTTGAGGGAGCCGCTGCGAGGGGTGTGGACGGTGTAGGTATAACAGGAATCTTCGCTGTCCACCGGAGACGGAGGGCTACCGCTATCCACAGAGGAAACAAGTGAGCCTTTTTTTGTCGACGCAGCAAGGGGACAATGCCTGGGGGAAAGATCTAAAGCACTGTGGCTGGAGAAGGAACCCCTGGGCTTAATATCTGGAGATTCCTCACAGCTGTCTTCAGGTGGACAGGAAGGTTCATCACTGGGGACAAGGACAAGAGTGCTCTTCCTTCTCTGACCCTTCTTGGTGCCATCTTGTGTGACGTCAGACTCGTCGCCATCTGACTCCCCCTGGCTTGAGACCGGTTGGAAGGCCAGGAACAGATCGTGGCCCGCCGAACACAGTGATTCCTGCTCCTCATCTTGGGATGACTCGGAAGCACCGCAATGCTTCGGACTGGGAGACTTTGAGGACGGTGACTTGAGTCCTTCTTCGGTTTCACCTGAGCTCGACAGACGCAGTTTCCTGACGACACGCATACTCCCGGCGCTTGCCTTATCGACGTCCACCGAAGTGCGTCTGTGCCCGGTCACATTCGGCAGCGGATCTTTGCGAACCTCGGCAGGGGTGGTGTTTAGAAACATCTTCTCGCCCGAGTGCAGAGCGCACTTCTGCCCTTGGACTCCACAGACGCCGATGGGGTACGTCATGCCCTGCTCACGGATCTCAACCTCTCCAAGGCTGAAGTTTTTTGCCAGGGTGCAGGGCAGGAACTTTACCCTCTTCATGGACAGGGATATCTCCCACGGCTGGGTGACCTCGGCCACCCCTCGCTGGAGCTGGTTCTTGTTGGCCCCTCCAGCACTGCCGCCCCACCGGTGCACCTGCTCCTTCAGCTGGGCCATCTTACAGAGCTGCCGGTCTAGCAGCGACTGCACCACCCTCACCGATGCCCCGTTCTCCCTCTTGACCTGGTCGAGGCGCCGCTGGGCCTCCCTGTGGTCCTTCTCCACCTTCTCCAGGAGACGGCGCTCCTCCCGCTGGGCTTTGAACACGGCACTGTCCAGCTCCCGGTTCACCTCCTCCACCTCGGTCTGCTGCCGTTCCCTCAGGGCTTCCAGCTCTCGCTGGCCCTGCTCCAGGTTTTCGAGGGCCTGGGTGACCCAGTGAGGCGGCGAAGTGAGGGAGATGGGCGAGAATATGGACTCTGAGGTGTAGAAGGGCGGAGGAGGAGGTGGGGAGCTGGTGTTCCTGGATTTGGGGGTGCTGTGAGTAAGTAGGGCGGAGAGCCCAGGCAGGGGTCTGCGCTCAGAGTGCGAGCGCATCAGCATGGTGGGGGGTTAGGACTTAACAAGCGGCGCCGAGGTGGTAACGAGCGGCCCCAAGGCTAAACGAGGTCCCACGGTGGTCTCCTTGGATTGGCCCCTGTGAAGAGAATCAGACAACTGTCATTAAAATAGAAGAAACCCTGCTTTACTTCTACTTTCAAAGCTCTGACTCAAACTATACCATTCCATCAAATAAGACCCTAATAAAGGCCGCACAATTTCAATACATTTTTGCGAAAACGTACAGCTACTATATAATTGCAAGTCCTCTCCACAAAATGGAGAAACTGCCTTTTTTTTAACAACAACTGAGGAGTCCACTACACACAAAATGCACAAAACAATCGATTTACTTTGATAATGAGCTATTTACTCCTTGGGGAATGAAGTTCTAACCACCTGTCAGCTTGAATCATGTAAACTCGGTACATCTTAGATTTCCCTCCTTCACATGCATTCTTGTTATTCTTCTGAAAGTAGGACACTGCTTCACCTCGATGCAACTGTATCCATATCCATCCGGCGTACAATTCAACACTGTATTGTGTTGCTCACGAGAACCGAAAGCACCCGTGGGTGTCGACTGTCCCTCTCCATATAAGGTCAGCCATTGTTTCTGCACCCATCTCTCATTGCAACAACCAAGGTCCTAAAATGTGTTAAAATAGTAATAGCAAGGCGGTGCTACTTTCCTGTTAACAATACATTAATGTCCAATCTCTTTGAGGGTTTGTATATTTTTAATGGGTTATCCCATGCAGAATGAAAGGAATGGTACTCCAGACCGGTGTGTGTTTGATGGTTGCCGTTCTCTCACTATACACTTAAAAGGGCCACCTGAGGCCCTCTCGCTCTGTGTCTCCTAGCATCCCTCCTCCTCGCGGGAAATCAACAGTCTCAAATGGCTGCTTCCCGCTGCAGTACTACAAACCCCTATTGTCACCTCTGGCAAATACCAAGCTGCTTGTCTGCCCCAGGCGATGAACCTGAGCCCGGTACTAACAGCACCGGGACCTGAAATGCACCAATCAGCAACAAGGTGAGATTCACAGAGAGTGAATGTCGTCCGCTGTGGGAAGTGGCATTCTTTTTTTTCCTCTCAATGGGTTATCGTGACTGTGCGCAAATTGTTAGTATGGTTTTGTGTCAGCGCCGTGAAACACTGTGTAGGTTAACAGTGTTGTGCTAGTTTGATACCCCTTGCCACTGCCTTTCGCAGAGAAACAACGACAGTGCTTTTTGCAAGGATAAAAAGGTGCGGGTGTCAATTTACCACTGCTGCGCACTCACAATGACGTCCCCCTGGAAACGTGTGAATGTTTCCAGTGTCGGAGCGTGAATGGGTAAAAAAGGGGGATTAACGTGTCGCCATCATGTGTGGAACAAAAGTGATGGGAATCCGATGGCGTCTTTGACAGTGCTGTCAGCCGACTTTAATCTAGATAGGACGTGCAAACGCATTGCTTCAGAAGTTGGAGCATCCCTACAAATTTTGCAAAAAGAGTTCATAGTTCATAGTTTCAAGGTTTTATTTGGGACACAAAATGGAGGTCCCAGCAATCTGGAGGAATCTGGCGGGGGGGGGGTGAAATGTGGGTTGCGTATATCAGAAAAAGAAATCCCGGTCACTTGTGTGGAGTGAGCCCGCGCCGGCCTCTCACGTTACTCCTGCATCACTTTAATGTTGAATGAGGGCCGCTAGTTGCTAAGCTACTGGCTGTCAGCGATGGAGGTGCCGAGACGCGAGAATAAGCAATGGCATTCATAATTGAGAGGATTATGCAGGACGTTCCGGAGCATTCTGGCGTATCCGTAGCGCCCTAAACAAAGCCCCCCATTCATCTCTACAAGGGTCCAGTCGCATCGTTTTCTCCAGGTAAAGAACCCCTTTGATGTCGCTTTTTTTCTTTTTAGCAAAGGTTATAGAGCAATAATAAAATAATGAGATGACAGCCGATTGAAACCCTAATGAGATAAGTTCACTTAAACTATACAATAATTAACCCCCTTCATGGAAGTACTCTCTGAGTGAATGAATGAGGATAGTTGAGTTTAAGTAGAATCAACTTTTTCAATTCAATGCAATCAATTACAAGAAAATGGAAGGAAAAAAAAGTACAATACACAACTTATCTATTATTAGTACCTATAGTATATATTGATATCTATATCTATAACTAGGGCTATCTACAATATATAATAATATATACATAATAGATATCAATCAATCAACATCCACACAACAAAATATATAATGTTTACATTGTATTGCGCAACGTTGTATTTACATTATACTGCGAAATTGGAACTTGGTTTAAGACTATGTTCATTTCAATATTGTATTACAATCAACTATGTCGTTCAATCAACCAAAAATACGCATATATAACATACATTACCAAAGTCAACATATAAGTGCACAGAGGGCCGGTGGAACACACAATGTGTTGATCATTCTACACTCTGTAAACTTCAGGACTTACCTGGATTTCAGGTGCGTTCGTCCTCCCACTCCGCCGTCTCAGCATGGACCAGGCAGATTTCTAAATCATCCTCCACCTCCCTCACTAGCTCTGTCTCTCCCTCTCCCCCTCCTCTCTGTTCCTCCCCCCCTGTCCACTATTCATAGTGAAACACAATACTCAGCTGAAGCAGTAAGTGGCTGCAACTATGACCACCAAGTCATAGTGTAGGCCTAGTAGCCTATAGCCTACTTGTTTTTACTACTGCCACTGTTACCACTGGATCCGGATTCTTCACTTGTTGAATCGATGAATAGATCGATTGAAGTAGGCCGGCCTACATGTCTTCTTTAACTGCGTGACCTGGTCCCGTTAGTTCGTTACGCGGCCACTAGATGTCAGCAAATACAAAGTATTTTGGGAACCTGGCGAGTTTTTCGGGAGATGAGTCCGTCACTATCTTCTTTCTAAGTTACACAGGCCTACTTATGTCATCTCCAACACTTACCACTCAGATATGACAGGCAGACAGTTTAGATTCCTTTTTAATTCAAATTGAAACCCCCTTAATGGAAGAAAAAAAAAAACACACCCGGACACACAAGAAGCTTTGCCTCCCGGAAATAGACGCCGCGTCCCGAGCCCATCACTAGTCGTTATGTCACGCGAGGTCCTAGGGGCTCCCGGGGTGCTGTTGTGACGGATCATTTCTATCATCTCTGCTGTCGCGAGGGATTGGGATCTAGGCCCTATAGGCCCTGGGTGGCCTCGCGACGTTATTGATACGAACCTACTACGCGCGTCCCCGCCACAGCGCGCGACATCATCGCCGCAATTAAATCCGCACGCCGCGCGCACGGGGCCCCTGTCGGCGTGGCGGGAAGAATAATGGGCCCAATAGTTACTGTAACACAACAATAATGTGATTCCGCGTGGCAGCATAACAACCAGGATATATATTATCACATGACAGGGCTGTTAATGGATGCTTATTGCCACGCGCAAAGATATCATATATCACGCTGTTAACTCCCCGGGTTTATAGGATAGGCCTACACGTCGGACCTGTTGGAAAACAAGCAAACAATTAAAAAAAAAACAAGCCAGCCAAGGATTGCGGATGCCATTATAAAATGACAGGCCAAGACGTCATCATTTCCC
>OMNO01000076.1:0-10113 GCA_900303215.1 Trachyrincus scabrus | reverse complement strand
TCACTACAGAATATATGCAGCTCCAAGCTCTCAATGGCAAAGATAGAATGAGAGAAATTGAGAGTAAGAGACAGATACAGAATGAGACAGATACAGATAGAGAAAGAGATAGAGTTGGTAAGAGATATAAATCGCTATATTAATATATCGATACCCAGTAACGATAGATACAGAAAAAGAGAGCGAGACAGACAAACACAAAGAAGGGTGAAATGTTAAGTAGGCTAAGCAAGGAGATGTATATACAGAGCAAATAAAAGAAAATAGAGGAATATTTGAGAACTACGTCTCAGAACAGACCAGGTACCCCAGAAACCATCTGCTGTGATCAGAACACACCTCCATAGACAACATTACCATCAGAACCCTAGTCCAGTATCAGTCCTGCCTGCCAGTCTACCTTTTTATTTAACCAGTTCGTCACATCACATCAGAACATAAACGAGCATAAAGGAGCTTCCTGCATGGCATGCACCTACAGACACCATGCTGCACTTCACATGCACACACAAATATTCCACATGCGCTCTTGTTAAGCACTTTGTATGGCAGTTTTGTACGAAAAGCACTATATAGATAACGTTTGAGTGAGTGATTGGTCATTCTGGCTTTAGACAAATTCCAAATAGACAGCCGAGCACACAGCAAATCCCCATACCCACCCGAGCCCTAGCCCCACCACCTCACGTCACAACACCCCCACCCCTTCCCAGAGAGCCTTACTTCCTGCCGTCGAAGCTGCTGTTATGATTGTTTGTGAGAGATGAAGGCGAGATCTTTGGCAAAGCAGCGAGATTGGAAGAACCAGATGCCCTTCAAAAAGATACAGAATAGAGTGACGGTTAGAAAGAGCGAGAAAAAAAATTAGGAGATTCGAGGCAAAGCTGTGTGTGCGCAATTAAAAAAAAGGAAGAAATGAACTAGCATGAATGCTAACAATAGAACTCCATGAATAAATCAATGATGGTGGATTAGTGAGAAGAGTATGCCAACGATGAAAACTAGAAGCAGACACCAGAGGCTAAGTTAACCCAGTGGAGACCTCACAGGAAGTCGGGAGGGCTGTGGTGACATCACAGCCCTTACAGGAAGTAGAGAAGGCTGTGGTGACATCACAGTCCAGCAGAACAGAGTGAGGCTGTGCAGGAGAACATTTTGTAAACATTTGGGGGCAAACAAACGTCACAGTACCAAGTGAATGCTACTATAACCAACGATAGCCAAGCCTTATATGGATGGATGGATGGCTAGTTCTTACAGCTAAGGAGGGGCTAGGTCTTAAGGCCTTGATATATACTTAAAACGAAATCAAAAATGGTGTGCTCGCACAGACAAAATGGTCAGTTTGCGACAAAAACGAAGCGCCGCATTGGGCTTGCATCGTCGCAGTATGCGCAGGTTCTCAGTCGAAATAGTCAAACCTTTCCCACACGCCCCCCAATACACTGCTAAATGCAATTGGTTAACAATACCATGTGAATGATTACATCAGTACCTGGTATCTGTAAATATTTATTGTCTTAAATATGGACTATTGCGTCCTGCTCTCTGTTTATTTCAAGATGAGCCAGTTCAAAGGAAGTTTGGATGAGATTGTGAGGGATTATGTTATGTTAGGAAACTCCTAACATCATTAAACCCAAGAAACATTGGGTTCTACAGCTAAGGTTGGCTAGGACCGATAGCTAGGTCTTATATCTGGTGTCGACGTGTCCACCACTAGTGGTGCTAATTTGCTATATAGTCCCCTAGAATAGAAGGCTCGGCAAGGCTGAGCCTAGTGGCGTGTTGACCTTCATTCATAGAACCGAGGTTACCCTCAGTATCCATTCGTCCATCCATCCATTCTGTTCACTTACTTTGAAGACGTGGAACCGCGAGGCCAAGTTCCATCCTCGTTCTTCTGCTCGATGACAAGAACCTGCAGAACACATCATGAGACGACTTCAAATGAAGTCCTTTATACACAGAAACCAAAGATAGACACTGTTTTATAGATTTTTATTGCGAAGGGAGAGGGAAATGTAGGCTTACATTTTGATGGCTTTACTTTCATGATAAAGCATTGTTTAGTAATGTACAGGTGTAGGTGTTTTGTTTTTATTTTTCTTTGAATTTTGAATTCTGTACGTCTGCATTGAAGTCAATTCCTTGTACTTGCAAGCATACTTGGCCAATAAACCCTGATTCTGAGAACCTTTTATGGGTTTACACCTTTTAAAGTGTATTTCAATGCAGATTTCCATGATCATAAAGAAACGTTTGTTGAAATGAGTGTTGAACTCTGTTTTGATCGCGTTGGTAGTACTTAAAGGTGCAATGTGTAGGATTATTAGTTTAAAACATTCAAAAATGAACTGCATTTATCAACAAAATATGAAGAAATAACAGTTTTAACTTTTGACATAATGTCAAAGACGTTTTGACTTTATGTCAAAGGTGTCTATGTATTGTGTTGCAGATATATTTACTTAAGTTAGCAGCTAGCCCAGCTAGCACCGGCCCGTAAAACCACTTTGTACCTCAAGAGGCGACTGCCGTCACTGCAGTGGCCCTCAGTCAAACATGAGAGGATAAAGAAGCAGTGCTGCCCAGAGGGCAGATTCTAGCCTCTTGTCAATCACGTCAAAAGTACACTGAATGTACTTTTGTAATGTAATGCTGGCTCTAATTTACTGGATCACTTGAAGGAGAAAAACATGATACCATAGCACAGATTGGGGAAACTGTGAATGTCCTTGTTTTTTACAATAGGGGTGGACACCACAACTTTCTGGTAATATGCTCCACCCTATTTTGTGGAGGACTAATTCAACAGTTGGCCAAATCTTACACATTGCACCTTTAATCTTAAGTGACATACTATATTTATGAAGTGAAATAAAACAACAATGACATCATCCACTATTCAGTAAGACTTATTTTCATATTCTGGATGCCTGATTATTCATTTCACCAGTACAACCAGGACCTCACTGTGTTTGTTCGCTCTTAACAACAATCAGAGTGGTTGGCAAACGGTAAAGAGAGTCAGGGTACCGGAAGAGTCCTGTCTGGTCCACTTAGCCAGGCTTTGTCAGCAGCATGCAGAAAAAGCCAAGACAATCTTCTTGAACAGAACAACACCTCTGAGGACTAAAGCGTGTGGCTCTATTGTAGCCAGTTGTCTGGATTAATCTGGGCTTGTACAGACTTCTCTGGAGGCCTAGGTGCACATCCTGGGCCAGTCGCTGAATGCAATAGACGTGACATTTCACACAGGGAAGTGCAATGATTTCACAGGAAATGTGACGATTGATAAAGCTCTCATCTGCCTCAGATAAAGCTCTCACCTGCCTCGGATAAAGTTCTCACCTGTCCTTGGTAGAGGCCGGCATCCTGGATGGTGCTCTCAGGTTTGTTGAGGGGTTCGAAGGTGTTGCTCATGTACCGGTTCCAGAGGCGTGTCTCCTTGGCCTCTGAGATGCTGAAGAGCTTCCTCATCTCCTTCTCGATCGTCTCTGTAGAATACGAGTCTGGTTAACACCGGGAGCATACCCTACCCTTGTGTACATGCTTCACCACGGCAGGGAACTACGGCCTCAGCCCTGTGGATTGCCAGCAGCTAGGATCTGATGTAAGACTGGGCAATATATCGATATATCGATATCGCGATAAGAGACTAGATATCATCTTAGATTTTGAATATCGTAATATCGTGATATAGCATAAGTGTTGTCTTTTCCTGGTTTTAAAGGCTACATTACAGTAAAGTGATGTAATTTTCTGAACCAGACTGACCTAGCTGTTTTATTTATAATTTGCCTTTACCCACTTAGTCATTATATCCACATTACTGATGATTATTTATCAAAAATCTCAGTGTAAATATTTTGTGAAAGCACAAATAGTTTTTTTGTGTTCCTTTCCAGATTTGTTTCCATCTTTTTATAATTAAGTTGTCAAAGTAGAGTGCCATAGATGATGTATGAGTGCATTATTATTAATAATACATTTTGCTGAGGATCCAGGAACATGCTAGCCTGGTAGTGGAGATTCCTGGGGGCTCCTGTGTACCCCTGGCTAACCCAGGTCCAGAGTGCGGTTCTGTAGGAACCAGAACTCACCGATGCGGTCTGCTTTGCTGAAGGGTCTGGTGACCACGTTGTCCATGTTGCCATCTTCACAGAGCTTCAGCTCCGTCAGGTAAACCTCCACCTTGCTGTGCTTCACAAACATCCCCTGCTCCACCACCTGGAACCCACCCAGAGAAAGACCAGTTACACACAAACGTGCTATAGGGGTGTTCGATATGACAATATTGGATTGTGAACAATCAAAATGTCTCCATGATCTCCCATTACAGAGGATCGGGAGTATCGCTAAACAGTGATTCTGCACATTCCATCAGTGCTGCTGCGATTTCATTATAATTTTAAGACAGCATGGCGGCATATGCCTGTATGCAGCATTGTAGTGGCCACAGCATCCACTTTCTGTGGAACGGGGATTAATCCAGCATAATAGGCGAGACGCCGTGAGCCACAGCCACAGTCACAGTCAACCAAAACGAATTACACTGGACAACAATGGAAACACACCATTGTGAAAAAAAGATCGCTACCTCTGGTTGCCGTAGTAGTGGAAAACAAGCTAACCTTCAGCTATCAATGCAGCCATCAACGTAATTAAACTGCTGACATTAAGGAAACTTTAAAGTACAAAATATTTAAACAAACCTTCTATAGACTTTTACAGGACTAAAAACTACAGGATAGGATGGGGGGAAAAAACTTGATTACTTGAGTATTCATGTCCATCCCTACCTGCTATTATCACCTGGAAAACAACCAGAGAAAGACGGGTTACATCACAAACATACCCTGCTATACCACCTAACCTACTCCATCAACAATGGTCTGATACCATAATTTACACCACTCTCTTTAACATAGGCTATATAAAAGGCTAATTCATCAACATGACATTCATCAATAGCATCAGATTTGCATATTTATACACTCATTCAATTATGGTAAAGGACAATGAATGAATCTAGTAGCATAGCATTTCATAACACCTTGCTTTTTATGACAATGGGCAACATGTGCTCCTAACAATTAGTTATTAATAATTAGTTATAATTAGCACAGTGAGCCAGCGGTATGAATATATATCCTGGAGGCTTAATGTGTGGCTGCCATCACTTTCCAGGTGCACTGTTGTTGTTTTTTTCAAACATTTTCTGTCCGATGAGCAAATCAACTTTTTTCGTGAAGGTTCAGATGACCATGATCGCCGAATCAGAAAGAACTACTAGTCATTTCATTGATGATAATGTCATGTTTTTCCCCAGTCAACACATGATCCCGATGCGCAACGCCCCCTGTCCTCTCAGTATACTTTGAAATTACGTGCAATAGAGAGATCATTTGAGTCTCTCAGATAATTTAACATTTACTGTTTTAGTGATGTTATTGTCTCTAATTTAGAATTGTGTTTAGGCGGAAGTACAATTAGCGATTTCTGATGTCTTTTTCCTGCTTTCACTTAGACCGGGTGATGCTTACAAGACATCTTGTAAGCATATCTTGTACCTCCATTCTCCCGGGTGTTATCAATCATTAGAGCCCAAAATTATGCATATATGGCCCATATATTTGTAGAGCTTCCATTCACAATCTCCACCACCCCCTCTTTATAGTATGGCTCTCTATTGTGTTATGTATTTTTTTTACATCATAGTCAGAAGGTTAATATTACTTCAACTCCAAATTCAATTACAAATCTACATTTAGCAATGTTTGAAGTTGTACTTTTTCCTCCAGATGAAAGCAGAGTCTATATTCTGTAACGACAAATAAGAGGGTATTTGGTGCTACCAAAAGTTTTTCTAGTGCTCCTAATATTTTGCTGGAGCTCCTAAATGTTTGATGCTCCCAGGTAAGAAGGTTAGTCTGAATGGTTGGAGAGAACGACCATTCTAAACACTGATAAGACATGCAAGTTCAATAGCAAGATGTAGCAAGTACAATACATAGCTAATCAACAAACAAGGTTGAAAAATAGGGGGCCTTAAAACAACTCTAAAAGCCTTGGTCAGCCACCCGACAATTTGTTAAGAGTATTTCTTACTTATGACGCAGACGATCATGAAGATCATCGTAAACACAGGCGTGCACGGCTTATACACACGTGCACAGTGTGTGTGTGTTGCCTGCTGGTTCCAAGCGTCACGGAGGAGTCACAGAGAGCAGCCTAATTTAGCAGGGGGACAGCTGGGGGCCGGCTGACTATTTATTCCCTGCTAAAGACCCCCACACGCACACATGCCAACATACACACAAAACGCATACTGACAAACACACTACCAGTGCCCTACCAACACACACACAACCCAGCTCACAATCAGCTGAATGAAGTGTAATGATAATGCATGCACACACACATAGCGCCCTACACACACACACACGCACACACGCTCGCTCGCTTCACACCCTTAAACCAAATTTATAGTCGCCGTAAATGAACTGTGAACCGGCGTGAACCAAAAATGATGTCATCGCGGCCCTCGCACACAGCTCATACGGCGATTTGTCACGTGTCAAAAACTTCTGCAATTTTGAAGCTCCGCAAGCAGAGTGCGTGAATTGCGTGTCCTACTCAACAATGTTACAGCCAAACAGACTATAAATGCTATGGCAGTGTGTGGACTTCACGAACGACGCATCACAGACTATAAATTCTGCTTTACACCACCACCCCACCACTGTGAGGGAAGCCCCCTTTTCATGGCGGCTTTTCTGAGAATGGCAGGTGAAAGCCAAACCACCAAGAACTGACTACAATCACACCTTGTGTATGAAGTTAAAACACACACACACACACACACACACACACACACAACCCTAAGAGCACACTCTCCTCTTATCTCTCTCTCTCTCTCAAGCCTGGGCCACTCAATCTGAATGTCTCTCACCCCAACATTCCTCCTGCCAAGCAACAAGGACATGCAGCAAGCAGCACTCGGGTGGGTGAGCGAGGTCCACGAGGACAGAGCAAGACCAGCTCTCCCTCTCCCTGCGACTCCTTAATCCAGTTAAGATGGCGGCTTAGTCAGCCGGTGCCTTAACATGACCTGCCCTAGCAAAAGTTTAACCGAAAGGAAAAGTTAGTAAAAAGGCAAAAGTAAAAGAGAGAGGACCTCCGGGTTGTCAGGTCTTGGGGCTGGCTCCATCGGGCTCTGCTGTCACCCACAAGAGCTCAAAATAGAAAGCAAGAGGCCATCCGATACCCCTCCACATACATGGCAAAGAGGGAGGGGGGAGCGAGAGGGAGCGAGAGAGACAGCCATATTGCCATGACACGCCAGATTTGAGGCTCAGTTCGGTTGGGCCTCATTCACTGGCTACCTGTTAGCAATGCTAATAAAAGCTAAACAACAGCTCAGCTCAAATTTTACGCCAACTATTACAGCTCAGCAGGGAGCAGTAAATATCATACCCTGGTATGGATAAATGAATCACACAAACCATCGGTATGGTGACCTGGGCTTCCTCCACGTTTGTCCCACAGCTTGCTAGTTATGAACACATAAACAATGCTAGCTCCATCAGAAACGTCTGACCCCAAAGCCGATTCACAGAAGCATTCAGAAAGTTATGGATTACCAAGAGAGCCAACTCTCCTGACACAAAAGCCCTGGACTCTCAAAATTAACCTCAAACATAAACATCTCTCATCTTGAAACACAAAACACATACCACCGTTAAGCTAAGCCATACCATCACAGTCAATGATATAGCGTGTAGCATGTGGCGTTGGCCTGGTGGCAACTACCGGAGCTCTTACCTTGCGCGAGATGGGTTCCTGGTTTTCCGTGAGGCTGTACCAGCTGAGCAATTTGTTCCAGCCCTCCGTAGGGACAAGGATGTAGTCCAGCTCGTCAATGAGGTGCTCTTTGATGGCCAGAACATCTCCATCTAGAAGAGAGGGAAGAGGAGTAGAAACAGTGGGTGGAGAGCACGGTGGCCGACGAACACAAGCCCTAACCCTTGACACAAAACAAACCGCAAAACAACAGCATGCCAGAGAGCACCCTATTCTCTTGAGAACAATATCTGTTTGTACGCTTCTCCTCTGAAACTGGTCTAGAACAACTGGGTAGAAGATGAAGGTAATACAGAACTTAAGCCCTATAGAAGGTTTATATGGTATACGTTTTTACCTCTGAGTAGGCCAGCGTTGTCCACAGGGCCTGGGTAGACATTCTGGTCTCCCATCTGGTATTTGTCCCAACTGTCATATCCAACATATTTCTTCCACTGTTTGAACCAGCGACTGTCCACTAGGTACCTGGAGAAAGAAACAACATTGCTTAAATAGGGTGAAAATCGGACAAATCAAAACAGTTCATGCCAATTTATTGACACATATTTGTAAGGGTTGTGCGCACAGGTGATGCTGTCAGCCAGACATGTATGACTTTCATTGAGTCATTCAATTTAAATTCCTCTGACAGGTTGAGTCGCTACTTTAGTAAGTTCAGTTGAGGTTGCTGCTTGCCGGGCCAGCTGGCAGGGGTGACAGGCTGACAGGTGTCCCTCCCTAAGTCCACCCTACCCAACCCAGGGTGCTCACGGCCACTTGAAGCTCCACAACCAGGTTCACTTAGACTCGTTTCAAGTTTATTGTCATATAGAAATAGACAATCATGAGTAGGAAAAGTCATTAATGGCTATGAAATGCTTGAATTTCAGGTAACAAAGTAAAACAAATAACAGTGAAAGTAAAATAAAAGATATGATACTGGAGACCCCAGCTGAAGTATTTTAAACAAGGATGAAGTGACAAAAAGTAAGTCACGCGCCTACCAACTAGGTGTACGAATTGGTTTACTTAATGACAATACTAAATCAGTAAGAGATAACATTATTGGAGTAGGTGGCACTGGCAACTAAGCCTTAGTTCTTGTTTGGTAGCATAGCTAAGGTTTATATCTCTGAGGCTAGCACAGAATGCCAACTGCTAGATTGACTCCCATGAACCAGGCTAGGCTAGCTCGGGCTAAAGTTTATATCGACGAGGTTAGCATGGCGAGCTAAATTCCAGGCTGATTCCCAAGAACCAGGCTAGCAAAGCATGACTGACTCCCATGAACCAGGTTAGGCTAGCTTCGGGGCTAGGGTCTATGTCGCTGAGGCTCGCGCGACGTGCAAACTCCCATACTAAATCCCAAAAACCAGGTTAGCATGGCATGCTAAATGCCAGACTGACTCCCATGAAGCAGGCTAGGTTAGCTCGGGGCTAGCTGTCAACACGGCCTGTTCCTAAGCCGGGATAGGAACGCTTCGGGGCGGTGACAGCCTCCACCGAGGCTGCTGGCGACCGGAGGAGAGTGTGAAGAAAGTTATGGGTGAAGTCTTACCAAGTGTCTCCCTTCCGTAGCGGTGTTTTGAGAAGCGCCGCCACCTCTCCTCTCTGTGTCTCAACACCAGCCGCTCCGCCCTCGGCCATCTTCCCTTCCACATCACCCGCTGCATGCCGGGAACACCGGCGACGTCACTAGAGGGACGGAATCAGTGCTGATGGTGCGTTCAAGTCTGTTGGGATGGAAGAGATAGCGGTGGGAAACAAATGTAATTTAATAATGTAATTTTTAGAAATGAATATGCACAAGGTACACCAGAAAATATGAAGTGCATATAAAGGGAAATCAATGTGCATAACTAGTAAGCGATGGTGCGTTCATGTCATTTTACTGTAATTACCTACCTCTGACTTGTAAATAGAGAGCCGAAGTGAAACCATAAAGTCCGCATTCAAAATCCCAGACACTTCTAAAAATACAAAAAAGTAGCACAAAAATATAACCGTTTTCAACAATGTGTCATGCAATCCAGAGCCCTTTGTCTAACCAACACGTTTTCTACAAACCTATAGCATATAGGGCTTGTACAGTTGTGAGGTCACATCGCAATGACCGCCTCCATTTTGGAAGCATAGGAGCATTGGAATGTTAGTTGTGTTGGTAGTATATGGTTTTTTTGGTCATTGTTTAGTAATTAATCATGAGATTATATGTCATTATGGGGAGACATTGTTGTGTTTGAAACTGCCATAACGTTTCTCCAC
>OMNO01000075.1:0-10181 GCA_900303215.1 Trachyrincus scabrus | reverse complement strand
CCTACTGAACAAGTCGGGCTGTTCCAGTGGGAGTACACTTTAGACTCTTTCAACGGCTCCTTTTGCTTTCCTGTTGGACAGGAAAAACCCTTCTCTGAACCAAACACTGTCTGGTTACTTATTTTTTGTGTGAAGTATAATTAAAGGGTAAGTAAAGGATTTTTTCAGTTGAAAAGCATGTTGGTGAACATTTCTGTGTTCTTTTTTACTAAAACGTGTGAAGTTGTTAAACTGGGGAAACCCTGTGTAAAATACGAGGGGTCTGTGCTACCTCTGGCTCAAAACGCTTTTCCAGACTGGTAGTTGTCTGTCTGGCTGTCTAACCCATGCATGCGTGCATGCATGCAAGTACGTATGTATGTATGCATGCATGCATGTAAGCATGTACATATGCATGTATGTATGTATGTATGTATGTATGTACTGTACGTATGCATGTATAAGGCTATACCTGAACTGGGTTGACAAACTTGCCCTCCACCCTCAGTAGGCCAGAGCTCTGGTAGGGTTCGTCCAGGTCCAGGTAGGTGAACTGGAAGTCTTTGTCAATGGGAACTTTCTCCAGGGTGAACTGAATGGTGGTGTCCTTCAGGATGTGGAAGGCTATTGAATAACAACAACACCAGTGTAAATATACTTTGATGAGAATTGATTTGATTTGTATGACATATTCTATTTTAATCCTAAATAAACGCCGACACCTGCACCTTGATGAATTCCTTGTACATTTGTACTTCAAATAAAAGGTCAGATTTGGATTATATCAGAATATATCAATATTCAGGGGTTAAAGATCAATATTCAGACAACATATAGCAATAGACAGCATTGCATACAGTTAAGAATGGAAGAAGAGATCCAAATTATATAAATTATATATATATACACAATTTCATATTGTTATCGTTGCATTGTTAGCATACATTTCTAAAAGCAAACATAATGTAATGGTACTGAAAAAGATTCCCTCAGGTGCAGAATACATGGGTCAGATCGACGTTGTTTATTATCGCATAGCACAGTTCATAGTATTCATTATATTGTTCCAGTATTTGTATTTGTACTAGTACAACAGCAAAGTCTTCTCACCTTTTCCTCGGCTCAGCGACTCAAAGAAATTGTGTCGCGTGAACTGGGGCTCCTCCTGGCCGAGGTTCACCCCGGCGTGCGACGGGGACGAACACGAGCCCACGGAGCTGTTCCTCGCCGACTTCCTCATCACCAGGTGACTCATGCTGAGCGAGTACAGCCGTATGTCCTTCACCATCACCTGCAGCTTCTCCCCCTCGGAGTCCTGCCCCGTCACAAAGTTCTGGATGATGATGCTGCCCAGGTGGCCCACCAGGAGCTCCGGGTGACCCGGTTTGCGCGGGATCGACACCACCGGCGACTCGATGCTGATGTCCAGGGTGAGCTTCACCAGCAACGTGTCCAGGGTGGACTCGGCCTCAGTTTCGGGCACGTCCTCCTTGTCCTCGTAGGCGTAGGTCCAGCACTGGCTCTGGGTACGGCTCCTCTTCAGGGGCGTCTCGAACAGCGACACCATGCCGCTGTACTCGGCCGTCTTCGTGGCGAGCACCGTCGACACTTTGGTGGCGGCGGTCTTCAGCATGGAGCGGAAGTTGTCCTCCACTTCGTTGGCGGACAGCGTGAGCTCCTTCAGGAACTTGGCCGAGTGGTTGTAGTGCAGGGACGCCATGTGGAGCTGGAGGTAGCACTCCCCCTGGGACTTCTCCGTGAGGTGGAAGTTCAGCGCCTCAGACGAAGAGCCTTCGGGGTCTGCGAAAAATATGGCTTCTCCGGGCGTCGAGGAGATGTCCTCCACGTTGCCGATGCTGACCACGAACTGGTTGCGACCGCCTTCCTGGGTGAGGTCCACCAACTGCATGGAACCGAGAGACCCGTTGACCTCCAACCGACCGCCCATGGAGAAGTTCACCTTGGTGCCGGTGATGCTGGCCGTGGCGATCTTTAACCCCTTCTTCTCCGGGCCCAAGGCGGTGCTGGTGGACACGGTGCGAAGGAGCAGCAGGTTGAGCCGATTGATCTCCACTGTGACCTCCTTGTTCTGGTCGTAGGTGGACTGGTAGGTCCCCTCCTTCCCGTCCTCCGGCGGCATCGTCGGCTGCTGGGCCGCCGAAGCCGTGCTCCAGCCGCTGTCCTCCTTGGGGAAGGACTTCTGGAGGAACTTCAGCAGCTCCACTATTGTCTCAGGGTTGAGAATGATGTCCAGGTTGTTCACCTGCATGCTCGTCACCTGCAGGGAGCTGTCCAGGTTCATCGACGGGCAGTCGGAGCTGACAAACTGGTACTCCAGTTTGATGAGCGCCTCCTCGTCCTTGATGAAGGAGCTGAATGGGGAGACGCGGCCGACGAGTGTTTCCGTCGGCCCCTCCTGCTGGAGTCCGTGGTGGTGCTGGGGCGACCTCTCCTGCAGGACGGGGGAGGAGGGCTGGCTCTCCTTGAGGCTCCCGGTGGGAATGTCGAAGGTGAGGTGTTTGTGAGAGGCCACCAGCAGGTCAAAGTCGGAGCCGAAGGTCTGCAGCGTGTCCACCAGCAGGAGACCGTGGACCGTCAACGCCACCTCTGCGTCGTACGGACGTTTGACAAAATGTGCGTTGGTGCCAAACACCTTGAGCACGGAGATGTAGCGGCCGTCGCTCTCCACACCCAGCTGCATGTAGTTGATGTTGAACTCGGCGAGGAGGAGACGCGACTCCACCAACACCTCCCGCGTGTGTTGCTCCAACGTGATGACGCTCTGGGTGAGGTTCTTGGCCGACCCCTGGAGCTTCCACGAGCTGTCCTCCCTCTGGAAGATCTTCTCGTGGCGAAGGTGGAGAGGGTCGGGCGATCGGCCGGCCTGGCCCTTGTCCTTGCCCTTGTCTTCCTTGCCGTCACCGGAGCTGCTCAGTCTGGCCAGGCAGCTCCTGAGGGCCGTCATCTTCTCCAGGTTGATGTGGACCTTCAGGTCGGGTAGGGTGCCCGTCAACACGGCCCCGGGCAGCTGGGGGTCCGAGGTGTAGCGGAGCCTCTGCTCCAGTTGCAGGAGCACGTTGAACTTCTCCACCACGTGGGTGGGACCCACCTCGCTCTCCTGAAGATGCTTCCAGTTGTCCTTGAAGTGGCCCACCATGATCTGCAGGTCCTTGAAGGACAGGGAGTACCTCTCGTAGAGCTTCCGGCTGTAGGTCTGGGCGTTCTCGGCCGACTTCAGGTTGAGGGGCTCGGGGCTCCTGAGCTCCTCCTTCAGGGGGACGTCCAGTTCAGGGGGCGGAGACTCAGGGGGAGTGGTGAGCGGTGTTCCATACTCGTCGTCGCTCAAGTCTTCTCCTTCAGGCTGAGTGGCTTTGAAGCTCATCTTTGTGTCTTGCTCTGCAAAAACATAGTGGATAAAAATATGAGTATGATATACATTAGGAAATAAGAATAAATCTGCCATCGCTAGTGGACCCTGTGAATTGTACAACAATTCAACAAAATACAACAAAATACTGCAATGTAAAAAAAAGGGGCTTCTCAGTCTAGCTACAAGTACTAAAATGTGTACCTGATTTGAATAGGAGTAACCAGGTAGGTAAAGTGATGAACTTGAACTTGAACTTGAAAGGGATGTGGGTTGTTATGGATGTTACCTTGGGAGTTGGTGAGGAGAATTCTGCCCAAATCAACCACGACCAGCATGGGATCTTCTGATTGGAAGTCATCTGGGAAAATGACCTGCGGTGCGCAGATGTCCAACTTCATGGTCCACCGCTTGCTATTCTCCTACAAAAACAAACAAACAAATTAGACAGTTCAACGTTTTTTAGAACAAACTCTTTTACTACTACTGCTGCTGATGATGATGCCGCTACTGGCATTTAATGACTTACAGTGATTTCAGACACAGGTCATTAAAGGGCAGGTAGGGTTTGGATAATTTGTTCCAGGATGCCTACCGGAAGGCTGTGGACATTAGGGTTCAAACCCGGTACCTTTCACTGGGAGTCAAACACACCACGACACTATCCTGACCCTACCCACTGTCCCCTCTAGAATTAAGACTTTGACCATTTTAAGGGTAAAGCGTAGTTTGTGACTTACAATAAACTCTCCTACGAGCAGTTGGTCTATAGTTTGTCTGATCTCAGCCTTGGTCTGCATCTTCAGCTTGTTATACTGCCTCCTGGCTGCCTCTGCAACTCTCAGCTCCAACTCGGACTGGTAACCAAAACCTAGGATGGAAGAAGGAAAACATGAATGTACCAATAATACATGTACAATACAATACATTTAACATCATACCTGGTGGTGATCATCTGAGGTAACCTTAGATCATCTGAGATAACCTTAGATCATCTGAGGTAACCTTAGATCATCTGAGATAACCTTAAGATCATCTGAGATAACCTCCCAACCGACGAACCTGACGTGTGGACCCTTCCCTTGTAGAAGAACTCGGTGACCTTCTTGATGGCCTGTGGGTTGTAGATGATGTTCAGCGGACTGGTGTTCACCTCCAACCTCCTCTCGAACTTGCATCTCACGGGGTTGCGCTCGTACGTCATCTCAAAGACAGGGGGCGCTGTCGTCTCTGTGGTGCTCCCTGTCAAAGGGCGGCAGGATATTTGCGTTTACACTAGGGGCACAGGGTGGGCGCGTGCTCTCCACGGAGGTCTGTAAACATTACTCTCGGTCCTAGGGTGATCGTGGCCTCGGGCAACCAGGCATCAACTGGCAAGTCAATTATAGATTTGAAAGTTGAATTTTGGGGTGGTAAATCAAAGGCTATGATGACAGGCATAGGATAAACTGTCAAAAACACAGCGTTAGAACCGTACGTGTTCGACCTGCAGGTTAATTTTGTAAATAATTTTTCAGTGTTCAAACTAACCAGGACCTACATTTCTATAGCTACAGTCTATCTGATGTTTCATACTGAGTTCCACAGAACAATATTACTTACCTGAGTAGTTGCTGCCCTGCCCAAAAGGTTGGTTACTAACCACGGCAACGCTGTCCTGCAGAAAGACATTGTGACAACAAATATTCGTTTCAACGTAACTTAAAAAGACGAAAGTGACAGGGAGGAACGGAAAGGATGAAAACATGATGCCTTTGTGATGAAACACAAGGGGAAACGCACTGTTTTCGGGGAGACGAGGACGGGGAAGATGGTTCCCTGGGTGGTCAGGTCCCTGAGGAACAGACTGCCCAGCTTCACAGACAGCAGGGAGGACTCGGTGCGGGGCAGAGACTCAACCATCACCTTCACACCTGCAGAAAACACACATTTTACATTTCAGATGTAGAAACATGGGGCAGGAAATGTTGCACATTCCTTGTGACTGGATGTTGATTGGAGCGCTTAAAGAATAACAGCTGAATTCAGAAAGTGAAGTGTTGGAATATATAATTTAATAATGATACAGAACGAGCTACACAAGACCATATAAGACATTTGTTAATATAACATTATATTATATTGGTACCAGAGAACTCCAGCTCAATGACATAGCATAGCATAGCATAGCATAGCACAACAATATAAAGACTGTAGTCTGGTACCAGAGAACTCCAGCTGGATGACCCCGCTCTCGTTGGCCGGGTCCCCGCGGGGGTCTTGCTGGAACAGGGTGACCCCCCCCTTCTCCAGCAGGAACTCCAGCCGGGTGAACAGGTGGTCCCTGCGGGTGAAGGTGTTCAGGGACTGGGAGTGCTCCAGGGGGTCGAACAGATCCTCCGTGTCTGCTGCTGCAGGCGGGGAGAGACAGAGACACACAGACAGACAGACAGAGGAACAGAGGGGGAGACAGTGAGAGAGAGAAAGAGAGAGGAAGGAATGGAGGGAGGGAGAGAGAGAGGAATAGAGGGGGAGAGACAGAGACAGAAAGAGACAGTGAGAGAAGAAGACACTCTGAGTAACAGTGAACAGCGATGCCACTACCACATGCAAAGGGAAGGCAAGCAGGCCTCCTGCCGTACAGCTATTTAAGTGGGGCCTCTCACCCAGTATGTCCCAGGTTTCTGGGCCCGGGAGGAGCTCCTCGGCACCCGCCTCCAGGTCCTGGGTCTCTCCGTACCAGCCTCCCCAGCCAGGGAACCAGGACTGCAGGTACTGGATCATCCCAGAGCTCCCGCTCTTGGGGATGGAGCCGGGGGGACAGTCGGGCTGCACCTCGCTGATGGGCTCACGCACACTCTGAGGGGAGAGAGAGAGAGACAGGAATCAGCACCCTACAAAATAAAAGCCCTAAAAGACACCACATTTATGCGCAAGGATAAAATATAATATAATAACATATACTGGTTTTAACAGCACAAAATATGCAAATCTGCATTTTAAACAGCATAGCAAACTCTATATTTTTTATAGTATCTTCAGAAAAGATAGTATTTAGTCATTTAGCAGTGAATTCTAATTAATGACGATGCTAATGCTAATGAGTATCCTGCTAATGCTACTGATGATTCCAATGATAATGATCAATAACCAACGCTTGCCTCTGCGATCTCGTCCTGCTTGCGGAAGCGGTCGTGGACGATCTCCCGGAGGCTCTGCAGCTCCTCCAGGGTTTGCTCGTCCTCCATCCTCTCCAGCTCAGTCTGGGGGAGCGGGACACGAGAACAGGTTAGACCACACCAGGGAGAGATGCAGGGACCTGGGCTGAGTAGAGGCTCTGTTAAACACACTTCTACCAGGGCCGTCACCCCAGACTTTATTCGGACATTTTAACACTAGCTTTCTAGATTTTGAAGCGTGTGCATCATTCCTTCATTTATTTGTATTTATTTTTTTAAACCACGAATCGCCGAATAACCGATTGGCCGGGCGAGTCTGGTTCAGCCCTAGTGTTTAGCACCTCTTCCTGTGAGCTGAGAAGCGCTCCCTTGAGTCTCTGGAAGTAGAGGTCTGCGTAGAGCCGGGCGTCCCTGGCCCGCTGCAGGGCGAACTCCCAGCTCCTCCGGTGTCGCTGCTCGCGGATCTCATTCAGGTTGGCCTGGATGGCAAACATCCACCACTGGCGACAGCTACACACACAGCACCACGAAGGAGGTAGAAGGATGTAGAAGGATGTAGAGATTATTCATGTATTTCATGATCACTGCATATAGAGTCTGGTGCCGGATGGGGTTGTCTGGCAGACGGTATTGCACGATAATGCAACACACGGATAAATAGCTTACCGCCTTTGTTTACCCAAATGCACGGCAGGGCCCTGTTACGTCGCCACAATGTTACAGGTTGGTGGAAACCAGCAAGCTAACGCGCTAACTGATTACATACAACACATTGTCTTCCAGAGCCTCATATACTCGTGTGTCGTAGCGTGAACGGGAGGAAAGAGAACGCATACTTTCCAGAGATGGGGACCTTGGGCCTCCACTTCCGGAAGAGCATTTCCCTCTCCCTGCGGTCCAGCTCTTTGAGGAACGCCATGATCTGCTGGTACTGGATCTAGAGAGAGACAAGACCATCTGGTCAGACAGCACAACGAGTTGCTTCTTGTTTCACTTGCAATGGGTAACACATATCCTATATGATCGTTCAGCCTTAGCCCTAATTCACATAGTGGTCAGTAACCATCTCTCATACGTAGCGATGAGGGTGCGGAACCTTGGGCAAAGATGAGAGAATGAAAGGAATAATGGAAGCGTGTGCAGACCTGCGACAGCCGCAGGGCCATGGGCTCCAGCTGGACTTGGCCCTCGATGCGGGGCGAGTGCCGTGACCGCAGGGGCTCCTTGGTGGCGTTTCTCCGCAGCAGGACCGACGCGCACACGGGCTCAAAGATGTAGCGGTGCTCCCGGCTCTGCATGCACGCCGTCATGGCTTCCTGCCCGAGCCAGAGGTGAAGCATACATACGTAGCTCAAGTATTCAAGTCTAAAACGGTTTAATTGATATTCATCAAATGTTAGGCTTTGAACAACTAGAATTTGTCACAATAGATTTTGCCATATAATAATATGAGAGAGAAAACACCGTGTTGACTCTGTGGAGTGTGTGTGTGTGTGTGCGTGTGCGTGTGTGCATGTGCGTGTGTTTGCTGTGACTGCGCTCCGACCTGGATCTGGTTAGCCGGGAGGTTTCCCAGCATTTCACACTCGGTGTCCCAGTAGACGCTGAAGTCCTGGATCTCCAGCTGCTTCTGACGCACCAGCTTCTGGACCTGGGGGGAAAGGACCATTCATGACTGTAAGACATTCTTGGTAATGAGGAAGGAAGGTCTCTAAACAACTCTCAGGTCAAGTGTATCGAGTGTGTTCAAGCGAAGCTCACGGGTTCTTTGGTAGAGTTTTGTGCCGACACATTGTTGATGCAGACGCCGAAGGAGAACGGACTCCCTGGATTGGAGTCGTCGTCCTCAAACCTCAAGTGCACCCCTTGGATATTTAACTGCAAAGACACCCCGAGACGAAATGTCAAATATAGTCAGGAAAAAAGGTTTCGAGTATGAACGAATGTGTAAGCTCCTCTGTGATGGTTTACCTCGATGTTCTCAACTATCTTGGTGACCACAGACGCAGTGACAGAGTGCCAGTAGGACTCTCCTCGCTGTTCACACTCACTCTGGAGAAGAAGCAGAACAAAACATCAGCACTCCGTCTACAACCACCACCACCATGTTGGTTAGATGAACCCAGAACAAGACTTTTGAGAACCTTGGACCTTGACCTTCAGGGAGGAACTGTCCGTTGGACTTTGGAATCGACCTTTAAACCTTTCATTCCTCCTCACAACTTCCAAAAATCGATTTGTCTTTTGTCTTAGGTTTGCCTTTGTGTGTTGATCAGTTGATATAACTTTTTAAAATATTAAAATTACACACCGCCTTTCTTAGCGCACAGCGGACCGGAGTACATCCTCACATTAGTACCCCCATGTACTGAACCGAGAATCGATTTTGAATCAAATCGTGACCCTAAGAATCGAAGTCGGATCGAATCGTGAGATAGCGAAAGATTCACACCCCTACCATCTGGGACTAATAAGGTAATAATATTAGTATTACATTATTAATATTATTCTGTTTCAAATGTTCATATTTTAGATACAATACTCCGTCTAAGCTCGGCCTATGCTAGGTGTCTCCACCATCTGCCTCCTTACCTTCCACTTGTCCTCCAGTGCTTTGAGGAGGTGCTTCTTGCGCTCCTTCTCCTCCTCGCGCTCCCGCTGCTCGTCATACTCCTGGGGGCGGGCGGGGCCGATGATCAGGTTGAGCTGGGAGATGGAGATGACCCAGGGGTCACTGTGGAGCCGGTAGAAGGGGATCTGCAGTGTGATCTTCCCGATGAAGCCTGACGGACAGGAAGGACAAGACTAGGGCTGGGCAATAATTCAATATTATCGTCTTTGAATGGTATTGTATCGTCGCGAAATGAAGATATCGACTTATCGTGATACTAAGTTTTATAGTATAAATTAATTACGATGAGAAGATACTTCCAATTATCAAAACGAGGTCTGAAACGTCAGTGAGAAAGGAAAACTATTTTGCCAGACTGTAACCAGACTACTTATTTTTTGCGGCTTTGAAGACCGCCTGGCTAGATTGTGTGTAAAAGCATGTTTTTCCTGTTTCGATAAGATGATATGCACATTTGTACCCCAACAAGAAAATCCTGATCTGTTTGGTATGAGTTCCTTACATAGCATTGAGCAGTATTACAGTACAGGCCAACAATGCTGAAAAAGAACACGTAGATCCCAGATTTGTATCAGGCTATGTTAAAGGATTGTAATGATTTGAATGCAACAGTGTTGATTAATGTTCTGCTTTTAAAACTGTATGGTTCCGTTTCCCTTTCTGACATTCTCTATCTATTAGTGGATCTCAATTTAAGCTTACTGGCCAAGCAAGTGTATCTGCATTGCCAGAGACTGTCAGCAATACATAAAGAACCACGGAGAGTTTAAGAGGGAGCGTGACATTAGGAGACTTGTGCTTTCAGCAATCAATAGGATCTGGTGTATCTCTGTGAATCTCTGAGGAACCAAACAGGAAAAACATGCTTTGACACCCTTACACACAATCTTCCAGAGCAGCCATGGTGAGAATCAGAATGCATATATATATATATATATATACACATTGCACATGTAGACATTATAACAGGGAACTATGGAGAGATACTGGAGGTGAAACAGGAGTCTTTGGAGTCTGTGTTGTCCGTGTCCCCTCACCTGCTTTG